>JALPQI010002091.1:0-105923 GCA_025490895.1 Thaumatotibia leucotreta | reverse complement strand
TATGTTTTTTAAAATGTAACCCCTGCCCTCATACAAAGTGAGTTATTAGTTAGAGTTCAAAAGTATGGAAAAGTCAATTTTCCATGTACGCTTTCGATGTTGGTCCCATACTGAAAGTTAATCGTTGGTAGACTCCGTCGGTAGCGGAAAGGAACGTCGTCCCTTTCCACCCTGTATACTAGCGAATCATCTTTTCGCAAGGGTACAATACTAATACTAAAATCTTCCCTTTGAATCATTCTATCAATAAAAAAGTGCATCAAAATCCATGCGCGGTTTTAAAGATATATGCATATACACTATACAGGGACAGACTGCAAGAGGCGACTGATGTGCTTTATTGTACTGACTGTGTAATTCTTTATTTAACTGTTTGACAATTCATGATTACATATGGTTTTATTTATTACAGTAAGTACATTGCTGCTAAGAATATGAAATGTAAGGTATTGCGTGCTTCAATTGTTATATTTTTTTATGACCTAAACAAAATTGGATCCGGAAATGTACGGAGCAAATAATTTCATACAGCCTTATACACCTTGAATCATGAAGTAACTTAGGCTTATATTTTGAACCAGCGTTCAACCATAAACAATAGTAAAAGTAAGCGTAATGATAATAGGTTCATTCAAATTTCAAACAAAGACTAGCGCTACAAGACTTCGTTTCGGACTTTTGTACCGATATACTATTTCTATTCTAAAATAAGTAGGTATTTTTATCAGAGGTTCTATAAACTAGATACCTAATACACACACATATTTACTGTTATGAGAAGTAGTGCTAAATATTGTTACGCTATTACGTAGCGTATTCGATTTAGGACACCGGAGAGCTGTCTAGACAACTATAATACACGACCATTTGATTTGAACAATAGCGTCGCAAACTTGCTTGAACACTTCTTGTTCAAACGTAACTATTTGTATACCTAGGTACACTACACGACAGATTATATTCATAACAGTACTTGCGAGAGTCTTTGTTGTGATATAAAATTTCCTGTATTCAGCTTGGTTTCAGAGATCATAGGTTTTTCGTCGTACTCGTATACATAACTTGTCACAAAAGTTATTTGTTTGTAACCATATGACCACAATGTGTTCTAATCTTACCATACCTTTATGCCTAAAAATCATGAAATAAGAAAAAAATTACCTAATTCAAATATTGACAATGTTGAAAAATTTCCAGAATTACATCAATGGCACATCAATTTTTTTTTTCAGGACAATGCTCAATGAGGTCATTTATGTTTAGTTTGTTTTATGTCCACATTTTGTATCCCGCCAGAAATCTTATTCTCCATCTTCTTCACGTTTTACTGACGTTTCACTGACTTCAAAACAATCGATGAATCAAGTGCCAAGTTTTAACACGGCAATTTGCTCCGAAACTTGAATAACACCGCTAACTTACTCAACCTCGTATCTCCAACACTTAATGGAAAAAACACCCGTATTCTGATTGAAAGAAAGATGACATTCCCATGAATTGATTGTGGATCCAAAGTATAGCGACGATAAGCCGCGTCTTTATCGCACCTCGCGATAGCTCTGACAGACATCTGTCTCGCTTGTCATTCTACTTTGACAGCTCGATTCGTTCCCTCACGATTTTCCATTAAGCACCAGCCAAAGCTACGTGGGCGTACACAGCGCGTCTATAAATAAACCTATCGACGAAAATTCCTCATTACTAATGTACACAAAACAGGATTGAAACGGTCCTTTTAGATTAATCTCAATTAGGGTTTATTGGATACACAATAAAACATCGGTTCTGTAACCGGAGGAAAATGTGTTGAAATTATAATTTGTAAAAATAAGGTGACGATGAGTTATGGATAAAATTTTTAATAATGTTTTTTAAAGCATTGACACAACCTTCGTTGCGGTGGGTAATAAAATAAAGTTCAATAGAATTGAACCCATTGTCTTAGTAACATGCCAAGCTATGCAATTATGTAAACGAGAATTATGTACCCGCAACGCATATACTTACTTAAAATACGAAGTACCAAATCAACATACAAAATTTAAACCTATAGGTAGTACCTTATCTTTACGTTATACCTTATCCATTATGTCTTGAAGTCCGAAAGTGGTAGACCAATTTCGTGGCTTACCGTATCTCTTTCTGAAACCACAATACACGGGTTTCTAGTTATACAGAAAAGCTCAGGCCTTCCGTCTAAATAACTAAATTGCAAACGTGTGTGTAATGCTTAAGCGGTTTTCGGAATAATTTTGCAAGGATCTAGGTACTTTACCGATACTTTGGATAAAATAACATTTAAAAATGTATATATTACCAAGCTTCAGATCTTATCTTCCTTATTCACTGATGTAAGTTAACGGAGTTTTATACAACCAAAACTCGCAACCATGAACATGAGTACAGTACCTAGGTACTACACAGGTGTTAATACTCGTAAACATGCAGTTTCAAATAAAATTTCACCCCATTGGCGTCATTTGTTATAAGAACTTAAATCGATGTCAGTTCTTTTAACACAGTTAAGTATAATTATGAAGATCAACTTTTTACGGGACTACTAACTTTTACGGGAATATGGCTTGTACTTTGTAATGTAATGCTTAGTTATAGTTACAGTAGTACGGACTACTTTTAAACGGGAGTCCCACATAACCGTTCGGGTCCCTCCCGCACCCGGGCGGTATGCGTATAGCATCCCCCCCTAAACAAAAAAAAAGAAAAAGGTATTTACCTACCGCCCCGTACCGTATGCCGGTGTTGCATATTTAAGTGTAGCAGTAGACATTCTATGCATAACAACTGAAATTTCCATTATGTTGTTCACTTCAAATGCATTCTCACGAGTATTACGCTCCACATAAAACATTAGGTACCTATGTAAGAAGGTACCTCGCGTGTTAATAATACATGAAAGCGTAGGTAGCATTAAGTAAGGACCTACGTATGTAAAACACGTAATTTTCATAGCTATTTTAAGATCTCTGCTGTAAGAATTTTGTTTTATATCAAACGATGAAAATAGTAAGTATGATGACTTTATTAATATTTTGTTTTAGAAGAGCAGCTATGAATTTTTGATTAAATTTGATCTTTTTATTGAAGTATGAAAATTCACGGAGAAAATCGACTAGACTCGTCGAAAGAGTCAGTTCAGTCCTCTTAAGATTTAATTGATTTTTGCGTTTGGTGATTAATTATTCCAAACGCATCATGGTATTGAAAACGCAAGTCTCAAAAGGTGGTTCCGAAATTCAAACCAGCGATATTTTCGCTTAAGAGTATGAAAGGTTTGTAATGAACCTGCTTGTTTATGTGGCATTTGTCGACGGTAATTTTGAGTTAAAAATCTTAATTTCTTATAATTATAAAGAATCACAACATTCACTTACCTACAAAGTGAAAAGTTTAATACTTTAGTTTTCTTATGGCCGGTTTTTAAACAAAATCTCAAAATTTCTGGTTGTATTAGGTTTAGTTCACACTTCATTTATTATGTGTGAAAAAGAAAAAAAGCGTTTTTCAAATTTAACAAAGAGCAAAGGGCGAATACCAGGCAAACCCCAAGTAAGTCCCCTGTATTCTCAGGTAACCTGTTTAAGCCTAAAATTATTTTTTTCATATTTTTCAGACCCACGAACCAAAATTTAGAGAGGCGAGAGGAGAAGTTAGCGGGGTAACACTTTCTTTTGAATTCTGAAGCGGTTACCTCCGATAATATTGACTTAAAATATTCAACCACTTTGTGGCCGTGATTACGATCACAAAATATAAAATATATTATAAACCTATACCAAATTGCAACATTCTAGCAATTACGGACAGGCGGACAAACTCAGGCTTCTAGTTTACTACGCAACCCTAAAACTTATGTTGGTAATATTAGTTAGTATAGTATAAATGCGCACGCTCTATCTTGTTATTGCATATTGATTGTATTTTTGTGAACATCTTTTAGTGGCTTTGTTTACTGTACACTCAGTTTTGTAAACTTCTTATGTACGGGTGTTGATTTCCCAAATAAATAAAATAAAAATGAACACTTTTTCATGCTCTGTCTGTTCAACCCATATTTACACTTCATGAAAAGTAACTGATCGGTTTGACAACTTATATCTTTTCATATTCATTTCTTAGAATATCCGAAACTCTGAATCCGATATCCGCTCCCTATTTCTCCCAAAAGATAAACGTATAAGTTGTTTCAATCCCTACGAATCGTCACGGGGAAACGAACGGAAGGCCGCACGGAAAATGTATTCCCTTTTCCAAATGAGAAAAGCCTTTTTATCCACACACTGGAGTAACGTATTGACATTTAATAAGTAGTGAAGCAGTCTTTGTGATTTGACAAAGATTTCTCAACTTCTTTTCTGTATAAATAGGTAGTTCGTAGTAGATACACAGAGTGATCTTAGCTATTGGACAATACCTGGTTTAGTACTTAAAAATGGTCTAATGTTGATATTTTAAATTAAAACAAAATATAAGAAAATTCAAATTTCAAACAAAGTTGAATTCCAATAATCAACACCAAAAAAAACGTAACAACCTAAACCTACCCGTACAGCCTGAAGCAACGGTAGCCGTACCACGAGTTGGAAAGTGTAGGATACGTTAGGTTTTACTGGGTGCGCCAAAGTATTTATAAAATTGCAACTTAGATTATTGGAACTCCGAAAATTTTTCTTATACAATTTAACTTCATAATGATCGGTATTTAGAATAATCTTTGTTCATAATTATCATCACATAGAATTATTTATGTTCATAATATTGTTTCTCATACATATTTTTAGTACTAACTTTTATGTTTATATAATTTTTCACTATACTTATTTTATGCTATGTATTCTAATGTTATAGGTAGGTATTTATTTTTATCTGTACTAGTTTTATGTATGAATTATTTTTGTTTAATTAAATATAAATCGTACTATTACTGTAAACTAGCTACCTGCACAAATCAGGTTGTGGCAAAGTAGGTACTGTACTAAACGGGTTCCCTCTAAACTTTTTTTGTCCGAAACGATTAGGACATAACAGACTTGGTACAATCTATTTTGGCATCAACTTAATGAGACAGAAACATCACTTGGCTTAAATAACAATATTCCAAATATTATTTTGTCCGAAACTATCTTGGCATATCATTATTTACGCCGAGTGTTATAAGACAGAAATTAGATTTGCATTTTTTTTGGGCATGTAGCCACATGTTCGAAACTTGCCTTTTTCGTCAGGCAGAATTTGCTGTGAGGGCGAAAATTTCTGCAGTGAGCGAGCGAAGCGAGCGAACAAAACCTTCCGGGGCAGATCCGACTCGGATAGGTTAGGTTAGAAGACTAAGGCGGAAGCTTTGCTCCCGCCTTAGTCTTCGAGGTTATTTTTTTTTAGCAACCTAGAAAGTACTCAGCTCAGTAACACAGTAAGTAACGTACAGAATATTACTACTACCTCGATTATATTGAGAGGTTGTAATTATTCCTTCTCTGTTATGCTAAAACAAACTATGCCGATACTTTTTATGCACATCCAGATTATGCCTCATCATAAATAGGAGCATCGAAATTATGCTCGAATAATATTCGAACAACTCGAAATCTGCCACAAATAAATATGCTAATGTTGATGCCTCAACAGTTTCTGCACAAAGCCCATTATAACTACATAGTTTATGTTATTCATAAAAGAATTATACCACAACAGAGTGAACCTAATGGGAAAATGTTTATAAGTAAACAATTTATTTCAAATAACTTTATGAGTATAGATTAATCTACTTGACGACTTTAGGAGGATAAAATTTCGAAATAAAAATCGTTATGAATATTATAGGTAGAAGTATAATTTTTAGTAAGAAAAAAAGTATGAGATAAAATTTTCGGAGTAATGATGATTATGAGTAAAAAACGCTAATAGTAAAAATATTCGAAGAAAAAATTGTATAAGTGCCAATATGGACCCGGTGTTACTAGATACGTAAAACATTCTATCGCCGTCGCACTAACATGGTGGAGCGAGCGCGACGGCCTGCTTTAAGTATCAAGAAAAACAACGTTACCGATACTTGCAACGTCATTGTACAGGTACGGGTCACTGGGCTGCAGCAAAACTTCGAATATACTTGGCATTCTTGGCAATGATGACATTTGTGAAAAATCAAGTCTTAATGACATAAATACAAAAGCTTACTTATCAAGAAAGTTTTTAGTAATTTGGTTTCGGTTTTAATTTAAAAGACAAGGTACCTATCTTAATTTTAGGTAGAACTAGCATCTTATTTAAAAATAAAAATATCAAGGTACTTATTTAAATTCTACCTAACTATTATTTAAAAATAATAAAAAAACGTGCCGAGAGAGCGAGAAGCGTTTACTTTAACTCGTTAAAAGTAAACGATTCCCAGAAATCTTCAACTTCAAATTGTTTTAAAATTATCTTTACTACTTATGTAAACTCTGTAGACAAAACCAAATTTTACAAGAACGTAATGTATATAGGTATGTAACGTTTTATTAACTTGTCTCCACTACATTCTCATGAAAAACAGATACTCAACGCTTTGCTCTTATACCAACATAATTTTACAATTTTGCGCTCAAAAGAGTGTCGGCATACAATTTGCATAAATAATACAATCAAGAGTAAAAGTGTAATTCTGCATAGAAAATGGCGCAAACATACTAATTTGAGACTAGGTTACAAAGTAATTACTAGACTGATTAAATCCTGTCTTTAATATCAGATCATTTTTGAGTTATTTTGAATTTTGCAGCCAATCAAAAAAAATATAGTTTTACCTACATTGGTTTATAAAAAACTCCAAAAAATAAAGGTTTTGTATCACTTGCTTTACATTTTCATATATTATGATATTTTCCCAAATTGTAAACGAACACCAAAATACATTACTAAGAACATACATTTTTACTTCCCAAGGGGTCTTTCGTACAGGTCTTTGACACGGGCATCATTCTTATATTTACTTTTTCACTATGTACATTAAGCATTATATATAACGACAAAGTAATTTTTATTATTGGTCGAAAGTATCAAGAGAATTCAAACACATTATAACGTACACTTCATAATAACAAAATATCCCCGCTCAAGCTTTATAACATGTGAATTGCAATCGGTTTTAGTGATATACCAATGACAGTATTGGGCCAAATATCTGGATCATCTATGAACTGGGTCACAGTATACATTGATTTCGAAATGCCATTTCACGGATTGAATGCATGCGGTTTGCGGTTAAGGTTTGCTATTTGGCGTATGCATTTCAATATTGCAATGTGTTTACAATATTGGTCCATTTGATGATGATACATTTAATTAAAATAAGATCCTTCATGTAATGTAGGCATGGAACGTTGAAATCTAATTTTCAATACGGACTTAAGAAAAACAAACTGCTGTAATATTTACGTTATCTCGACTTTTCCGGGATTCCAGTTCCAGGACATTTCTAATTATATTTGAGTTGGGGAGACAGATGCGAGCGGACTGGAGAAAATACGACCGATGATGCGTGTCATTTTTATCATTGTTTATTTACGTCGAAAATGTCTTGGTATCCTCTTTTCCACAGATAATGAAATAGCTTTGTTGTCATTTGGCCCTTGTTTGGCATTGATATCTGAGTATGGTCCATTTACGAAAATACCATCATTGTGTTTTATAGCCCTCTAAGTCCTCTTGTACATATTCTGAAATTTAATTTGAACTTTTCAATTTGATTAATCATGAGAAAGTTCGAAATTCAAAAACTAAGCAAATTACTGAGTCTTAGCAGACTAAGGAGGATAGTATAAAATTCATAATGTTTCCATATCAATCGATGACTTTTTTTTGGGAACAAAAATGTCGGATAATATCAAATCTCTTCATAGTAAATAAGAATTTGTTATTATCATTAATATTCAACCCCTATATCTTATCCCTCGTGTATTACATATAATTATAAATAGATACTCTGTATTACGATTACCATACCAAAGGTGTGCGATAAATTTTCTCCCTACTCAGCTTATGCTCAATAATATCGAGTTAAACAACTAATTTACATAATGCGTACTGAAACTTGGTTAGTCGACAATTGCATATCGAATAGCACATGACACCATGACAGAGTGCCAGTGACATGCTACTTGTATTATCAAAAGTGAGTATCGTGTTACACGTAGGTATATTCCATTTCAAATACCATGGCCCGATGCCACTGCAGAGTTTAATGTGGCATTGGGCCATGGTATTTGAAATGGAGTATAACAAACAAAATAGCTTTATCTTCAAGTTAATTATTTGAAGAAAAATAACCTATAAGGGCTTGTCCATTAATCACGTCATACAATTTTGGTCTGTTTTAGACCCCCCCATCCCCCATGGTGATATTTGGTGACATTTTCAGGACCCCCCCCCCCTTAGCCAATATCACGTGTATTTTTTTGCCAACTGAAATAGTCCTTTTAATAACACTTGAATTTACGTACTTGTTTGCCAACAACGAGCTAAATGTTCGCGAAGTTTTAAAACTTAGTATTTAAAAAGTGTTTTATACAAAATTTAAGATTTTTTTTACTGGCTATAATGCTGTTCAGCAGATTCGAGAGTAACAAAAAATTACACGTGATTTGTCCGATGACCCCCCCTCCCCTATGGTGATAATTGGTGATTTTTTCTTGACCCCCCCACCCCCCTATACAGTATGACGTGATTAATGGACAAGCCCTAAGAAAAATACCTACAAACTATAACCTTACCACCTACTAGTAAATAACTGAATACCGACACATTTAATATAATAAGGTACGTTTTTAATCCTCTATTTTAGAAAACTTTCAATTATGGATGGCACTGTAGCATTAAAATATATGACACTGCATATTAAGATTCGAGAATATACAAATGAGGGTATACTGTAGGGTATAATGTATAAACCATAAATCACATTTTAAAGAAGATAAATTAGGAAGTCTAACTCTGTAATGAAACGCTTACATAGGTATATCATACGATTATTAAAGAAACAGTTCGCTACATATCCCAAACTTTTTATCCCCATAGTCCCCTTGTTGATTCAACTAACTTTTATCTAATTAACACTGCTAGCTCAGCAAGTTACACGGAATAACGAAACTAGTGTGGATTTCGATAGTGTACGACAAGCTCTCCGTAAGCCAGGATAAGCCACGGATGGCTCGTTTAGGAACACGTGCTCGGACACACGACCCTTATCCTAATAGATTTAATGGAGTAGTTTATTTTATTAAGGTACGTCCTTTTGAAAGCTTCATTACTTAAGTAGGTCGCAATACGGCTCAAGAATTAAAGATTTCTTACACAGACACATGATTTGTTCAGTAGGGTGATTCAAATTTGTATGGAAAAAAAATCTTTCTTTTTTTTAACTCTCAACCCTTTAAACTGACCTATATATCACTAAAAACAAAATTGTTTTTTTTTTAAGATTTTTTAGTTATTATTTAAAGGTCGCTACCACTTCATGAAAAAATGTAATTCCCATAGTAACCTACAATAAAAATATATATATTTTAAGATTTTGTATACGATTAAAATATATATCCTAATGAGTCTTTGTAATATGTCGCTAAAAACAGAGCTGATTTTTTTTCTATTCCTTTCATTTGGATTTTACATGGCAGGCCCCTAAGAAATTACTCAGATGAGTTTTTACACACGACATAGAACGAGGACTTATGACATAAAACGTAGTTTATCACAGTGTTTCTTATTGTTTATAACATCAGATACTACAAAAACATCCAACTACGCCCGCTAGAGGAAAAAAGTAAAAAAAAAAAAAATTCATCTTGTATGGGAATCACACATTTTTAACAAGCGGTAGCGACCCCTAAAACATTGTTTAGAATTTCCAAAAAACTAGTAAGTTTTCTTATGCCAAAGAACACAATGAAGGGTTGAGAGGTTAACAATTGTAACTTTTGTGTTTTTGAATCACCCTATTGTTCAGGATATCGGTATTCATTAAAATTAAAGAAATAATTTCAGACATTAGTAAACTCTTTGTATGGAGTTTGGGAAGATATACCGTTACGTTATAATACTACACACATGTATTCAGAAAATAAATAAAAACCCTGTACTCTGACTTCTGATTAACTGAATTACCTGTACAAAGGACATTTAGGCCACTTTGTTATCTCATCACAATCAATACTCAAGTTTTTAAATCAAATCATCAAAATTATCAAATGGTCGTGTATCGTACCTACGACGTTTTTCAGTAGGTACATATGGCCACCCGAAGATTTCGACCTGACGTAAAATAAACGACTTCTCGCAATATCGCCTAAAAAAGGGCCATCAGTACTGATTTTTTTATTACAGATCAACTAAATACAAACTGAAATATATAACAAAGAGAAAATCATACAATATTTATAAAATAGGTTCGTACTTTCCTACTGTATTATTATTACATGGAGGTATTATAAATATCCTTGAAAACGCTCAAATAAAATTGATTTACAAACACATGTCAAACAATACACAAATGTAAATAGCGAAATCTATACGGTAGTAAAAATACGGGTATCTAGGTCACACGTTTTCAATTATGAATAAACTAAAAACGAAGTTAATAGCTTCCGCTACGATGTAACTACGTGTATGACTTATGACGTGCTTGCCATGAGCTGCCGCCGTGAATTAAATGCAGACTTACTTACTTACCCCGTTATTCATAAACGTTTGTTAACTTAACAAGCAGCTAATAATTGTTTGTCTCTTTTGCTCTTATGGACACATTGTTAAGACCGAAAGGGACAAACTATTATTAGCGACTTGTTAAGTTAACAAACGTTTATGAATAAGGGGGTTACATTTTATCCCTCTCACTCGTACCAATACGCGAGTTTGAGCGAGATGAATATAAGTACTTGAATCCGCGTTAAACTCGCGGGCTATGTTCGTGTAAGTTTCAGGCACTATAATTATGTTATGAATGCCTAGAAATATACTAAAAAACCGGCCAAGTGTGAGTCGGGCGAAGGGTTCCGTACCATTATCTATTTAACATAAAAAAATTACAGTTAAATCTACCTACCTCAAAAACTGAGATAATTTAATCAAACTAAAAAGTTGAGAGTGTTTATTAATATGCATAGCATAATTATATATATTTTAAATTTTATATCGCGTAGTTTAAAAAATAGAGGGGTAACACTTTTTATGACTATACCTAAAAATGTGTTTTAGAAACCTTTATATATATCATAAATTTTAAATCTCTTTTTTTAAATCTCTGCATAAGGTTCATTTTTGGGTTACGCAAATATGACCACGTTTCCAATTTCCGTTCACAACTCAAGTGGCTCCCTATCCGCTTTCGTCGTAACTTCCACATTCTTTCCCTTCTCTATAATATTCTTTTTAACCCTGCAACCCCTCGATATCTTAATGAGCGTTTTAGCTACCTCAGTTCTCTCCGATCCTCACAAAACTTGCCATCCTCTTCCAAATTTTATAACTCGTCGTTCACCTTTCGAGCTATTCGACTATGGAACTCACTCCCTATTGAATTAAGACGTGCCGAATCGATTGCATCCTTCAAATCATTACTTAAGAAACACTATCTGTCACTTCCTTAGTTTTGAATTCTTTATTTATTTTCTCCTTTCATTCCAATTGACTTAAACTAATTATTTCTCATAGTTTCACTATGTGATATATCTGTATTTTTATAATATGTATATGTATTTCTATGTGTATCTATTTATATATATATATATATATATGTATTTGCATTTTGTGTTTATTTTTACATTCCTTAGCCATCAGACTATTTTTCTCAGTTTTGCACCACCTACTATCAACTTTTACTTTCTTATCTCCTCTACCCAAAGGTTGTCTGGAAGAGATCGCTCTTTAGCGATAAGACCGCCTTTTGTTTACCTCTTTCAAACATGTACTTTTATTATTTGTTTTGTATTTTTCTTTGAGGTGCAATAAAGAGTTATTGTATTGTATTGTATTGTATAATTTTCAAAAACCTTTCTAAAGATAGGCCACACTTTTATGTACAGTCAGCTGCAGATAAGTAGACCCCCTTGCATACAAATTTCAATCGAAATTTTCACAAACGTCTCCTAACACAACAAGTGACATATTGATAAGACCGAAAGATACAAATAATACTTAGTGGCTTGCTAAGTTAGCAGACGTTAATGAATAAAGTATAAAACTTTGTCTGACCGTGTCATAACGATTATCGTCACGGTTCACATGGCACGACATGTAACCCGCGGAATTTGTGACATGGATACCTTCGTGTCCATACTTTGACCTTGAATGTGTTATATTGCCGCTATACTTATTCAAACTCGTACACTACTCACATAATGGTAAAAACACCCGCATTTAGAGTGAAAGAAAGGTGATATTATTTCCATGAATTACTTGCTATACATCCGAGCTTGAATTAGTATAATGACGATAAACCATTGCGTATAAGTCCGTGGGCCGTGCAATCGTTTTCAAGTTAGGGTTGTCACAGTATCAAAAATTAAAGAAACAAAACAGTTACTACAAATTAATCAGTAAAATTATAATGGCGATTCATACTGTAGGATCAATATTTGAATTGGAACTGTAAATTGCGTCCTTCATTGTATTATGTAACAGGGAGTAGTCTAAATATCTACTACATAATTGTATTCACCACGTAAATATTACAATTTCTGTAGGAGGCCGGAATACCGAAGTAAACATTTACTGATATTAGGAACAGCCCAAATAGTGGATCCTCACACCTATGCAGGATCAACAACATGCCTTTGATTGTATTGTCAAACAACTTTACCATGTAACATCTAAATAAGATTAATAAAGTGGCCTTATAATCACAATCAAATCAGTATTTACAAAAACAACCGTATTTCTATATTCTGTACTGCAAGCAATTTGTTTTTTGCCACATCTGAGGGCCTATCGCGAACCATGATCGACGTGTCGCATCCCTTTCACACTTAAGTACAAATTTACAAGTGCGACAGAGAGGCAACAGCAAAACATCGATCGAATTTCACGGTAGGTCTACAGTTCCGCAAGTGGGCCTATTCCTGAATTGACCGGAACATTCATATGCTTTACGATTCGTTACGAAACAATTCCAAACGGTACAGAATCGTTTTGCACCCTCTGTTAACCACCCACTCTTGCGGTAGGTGTATGCAAATATAGAGAAATTCCGAAATTGTTATGACTGCCATCTGTCCCTTATTGACCTTGTGGCAAGCGTGGGCAGAACTTTCCTCACAAGGGTATCGGAATAAATGATTTTGTTTACAATATTGTCTTGTGTTGTGTAATCCTTTATGATTACTTACATGTAACTATAAAATATAAGCTGTCATATACTAAAATAAAATAAGTAGACCACGTTCACCAACGTCCGAGGTTTCAACGAACTCAGCTTTCGCGACTAATGCCTGTGCCGCTCCGGTCAAATTTTATGTATTTTACAAGGCAAGAATCTTCTATCCGAACATCTTTCAACATTCTGGTATATCAAAAAACCTGGTACTGCACAATTTTTTAAGTGAAATTATGTTATTAAGTATTTTGATGTGTATTTTCCAGTAATCACATTACTATATGCTATTGTAAATATCTTATACCAAAGTAAATACCACCTTTGTTCACTAACATCCGAGGTGCAACATCCAAATCACCAACAATTATAAATTTATTTATACGATACCTCATCTGTATTTCATAATATTATTAGGTATTGGAGCATCGGAGCCTGCATAACATACCTGCAACAAAATGATCACTTACTTAATAAAATATTTCTCTACCCTTGATACAAAGGAGTAAACGTAATATTAACGGTACATATTACTTTAATTTTCACTATAGTGCGACATATCAACATTAAAACAATATATGAATATGAATATAATATGAATATGAATATAAATTAACGGCCAAACTAACGCGATTTTAGTAATGTTTAGGCTAGCCTTCATTAACAAGCACCGAGTCCGCCGCTCACTCTCGCGGCTCTCTGAAATATGTCGCGCCCGGTGTCTATGTCCAAGTTTGGCCGTTTAATTGGATTGTTTTACCCCCTTATTCATAAACACCTGCTAACTTAGCAAGCCGCTAAGTATTGTCTGTCCCTTTCGGCCATATGAATATGTACATAAGAGTGAAAAGGACAAACAGTACATAACAGCTTGTTAAGTTAAGAAACGTTTATGAATAAAATATATCACAAAAATGTATCTTATTGCACAAAATAGTTTGTAACTTTGTACGTTTTGATATGGATTTATTCACAAAACTTTGCATAATTGATCATAGTTTATGCAGAAAATGACCAAGTTCGATTTTTTGACAATGCAGAATGCAACGAAACGCAATACGGTAAAACTTAAGTCAGATTGACAGAAAATAGTAGTTGGTTGCGTTCTACAAAACTATGGTAAATTATAGGTACCTGAGAAAACAAACATCTTTTTGTTGTGGCAACCCTAATCTACCTTCCATTTGGTGAAGTGTTCTCAACGCCCAATGTTAGCATGCCTAATAGCCATTCCAGTCCATACTGGAACCGCTTTTAGGAAAATGTCAAAGTATTAAAATGTAATTATTTTGCACATATTTGTAATGCAGAGTGTTTTTTTTTAATGGGACATTCAGTTGGTACTAATAGTAGAAAGCAGTACCCATGCAGCTATGGTTCCCTATGACGTGGCCTAATCGTCCGGTCATAGGAGACGATGAAATAGACGATTTGGCAACTGAATACCTACACGAAGTTTTTTTCTATTATTTTCATTAAAATATCACAAATCAATCTCTCAAAGCTCTGCTCGTCAATGAGTGACTATTAGGGTCTCACCAAACCAATCGACGCGGAGTCGGCTTTCGCCGAGTGTTTTACACCACACTATTCGCATTTAGCCGATCGACCGTCTCCGCGGCTGAACACCTGCGTTAAGCAGTCTCAACCTCCTTACGGCCGCCGAAACGCTCGATCGGCTGCGATTTGCTACCGCAACAGTTGTAAAGCGGCGGTCGGCTCTCCCGTGCTCCGTCCTGCCGTCGAGACGTCAGACAGCACGCGTACAGCCGCTGAGTCCGACGAACAGATAGATAGGACAGCGGGTGATCGGCAATCGTAAATCTCATTTTTGGAGACTAGTTGTTAGTAACTAGTTTGAAATTGAACAGACGTGAATGATTACGACAGTATTACTTCGTGTTGTCAGATGTATTGCAGATTTTAATGTGGGTAATAAATCAAATGAATAAATACAAACGCATCAGTAGCTACTTCGGCCGTCATCGGCTCTTTTCGGCCGTCGTCAGCTATGTTCGGCCGTCGAAGACGCTGAACGGCTTCCGCCAGCTCTGACCGGTCCTTATCGTAGGTACTCGGCCGTGATCGGAGCCGTTCAACTCTTTCCGGCACCGTACGCCGGTATTAGGAGATTTAGGAATGCGAACGTGTGCGTTAGGCTGCAAACGGGGTCGAACGAATGCGAACAGCTTTACGGCAAAACGCCGTTTTCCCGTCGAAAGACGTCGTTTCGCGCGGGCCGAGCCGATTTACGATGTCCTCGCTCTTATTGCGTTGACATAAAGCTTTTTCCGTACGCGATTAGCCGAAACGGCGTCGACTAGTTTGGTGAGACCTTTATGGTTAGATTCACACCGGTAGTTGCTCCAGTGCCACATTAAAACTCAGCTTGTATAGCATACCCACAAAATAAACTGATTATGAACCTTGACTTCTTAACAAAAGCTTTCGACCCTTCTCAAGGGGCATATTCAGAGTAAAACCTGATTTCAATCAGTGCTTTGAAAGCTCGCTTAGTAAAATAAGTATTTTTTCACCGCACTGCTCGTAAACACGCTGTTTGTCCTTCAATTTCAGAGCGCAAAACTGTGTTTTAATCTCTAGAGGTTAAAGTATTTTTTTTTAATCTTATGGATAGACTAAAGCAATAACCTATACGGCCTGAGAATGCAGTAAGCTTTTTGACGTTTGAACTAGACAGTACGTTCGAAAACTCAATAGTTTCAAATATTAGGGTTTACTCCACATTGTGTTGTTGATTTTGACGCGAAACGAGAGATTAAAATATACGAGACAACGTGCTCTACTACGTTAGAGTTGGCCTGGTATCCTGATGTGACGAACATGTAGGTAGAATTGTAAACCATTCATTAGGTTTCCTGAATTTCTATATTTAATGGAACACGCTTAATCGAAATTGATTAATCCTAACATTGATTTGAAATTGTGTAAATTGATGGGAGGTTCGCCGCCGCTCACCCAATCATTAACACAACTTAACGACTCATAGGTACCTGTTGCGTGCTTACCTAATGGTACATATTTACTTCATCAACAGGTGACCAATTTTATAACCAAAAATAAAATATTCCAAATATCTGGCATTCTAATTATAGGAGTGAAAGGGAGACGCCATTTTGAGTGATTACAATAATAATCGTGAAGATGGAAATTCTACAAAATTCCCATTGTAGGTTGAATATAATTATTAGAAAACTTTGTTGTTTATGGTATATGGCTTCGAGTGTGTTAACGAATATACCTAATTTCGGCCTAATATGGTCGATATTTTTACTATATCGTCCACGTTCCAAGTCCACATCCACGATACAAATTTTTTCGCTGCCTATATATAATTGTTGACGACACAAATATCTATAGAAACAATGATCACGCCATTATTGAGCACTATGCATGCACTTTACACAAACAAACACTATAATAGCAATGGGTGTGTAATGATCCGTATAAAAATACTTAATATATTTTCATTCGATATAACAACAAAAAATATATTTTCGAAGTATATATAATCGTTCATTGTATATAATAAACTTTTGGTATAATATTAAAATATCTATTATTGTTTAGTATAATGAATAGTTAATATAACACTTATTTTGTATAACCTTCATACGGTATAATTCTCATTTGATACCTATACAATAATAAACTTTTCTGGGTTGCAAAAAAAAAAAAAACCTCGAAGACTAAGGCGGGAGCAAAGCTCCCGCCTTAGTCTTCTAACCTAACCTATCCGAGTCGGATCTGCCCCGGAAGGTTTTGTTCGCTCGCTTCGCTCGCTCACTGCAGATTTAGTCCCCATTCGTTAGTAATTATGATCAAAACCAATTTTTATTTAGGAGCCAATATCTTGGTAATTATCAAGTTTTAAGAAAAGTAGCGTTATACTATAAGATCATTATACGAAATATGAATTAAACTAAAAGTATGTTATACGAAATATCATTATTTCAAATGATTATTATATAAAATAATAATTATATCATTTGTAAATATATTATTTGTTGTTTGTTGTTCGGTTGATGCTATTTTTGTTCTCAAACAACTTCAAGAGAAAAGTCTTGAACAACATCGTGATCTCTATTTATGCTTTGTGGATCTGGAAAAGGCCTTTGACCGCGTACCCAGAGCAGCTCTTTGGGCTGTTCTCGAGAAATATGGCTGTCCTGTGAAGTTTGTTAATTTAGTGCGTCAGTTCCACGAGGGCATGACAGCCCGCGTACGTCACGGGAACGACTTCACAGAACAGTTCCCTGTCACCAGCGGTGTGAAGCAAGGCTGTGTCATGGCTCCAACCCTATTCGCAATCTACTTTGCTGCTGTAATGAACGACGCGCTTAAGAGGTGTAACAACCAGATCACCATAAAAGTCCGCATGGATAAAAGCGTATTCGATCTCACTCGTTTCAGAGCCAAACGCAAAACACGCTCTATTCCAGTCACAGAAGTGCTTTATGCCGACGATGTTTGCCTTATGGCTGACAGCCTGAGTGAACTGCAGTGTTATCTCGACAATTTAGACGAATCCTGTCGCAAATTTGGCTTAGTAATCAGCGTTTCGAAAACCCAGATTCTTAAACAACCTGCAAGAGGTAAATCTGCGGTAGAGGCAGCTGTTTACCTACAGGGTAAGCCACTAGATGAAGTAGGAACTTTCCGTTACCTTGGAAGTCTAGTGCGCAGTGATAATCGTCTCGAGTCAGAGATCTCTGCACGTATCGCTAAAGCCGCTGCAGCATTTGGTGGACTTAACCAACGAGTCTGGAAGTCACACGACCTGAAGCTCCACACGAAACTCGCCGTTTATAGAGCAATAATTCTGCCTCTGTTGCTCTATGCCTCGGAGAGCTGGTGTCTCTATAAATGCGACATCAGACGACTTGACATCTTCCACATGAAGTGTCTTCGGGCTATCCTGCGGTTGAGTTGGCAGGATCGTGTTCCAAATTCGGAGGTTCTACGTCGTACCAATCTGACTGGAATGGAGTGTCTTTTAATGAAAGGACAACTCCGCTGGTGTGGACACCTTGTTCGCATGGAGTCTACCAGGTTGCCTAAAGCAATCTTTTACTCTGAGCTTTGCTCAGGTAAGCGCAAACCAGGTGGTCAGTATCTGCGATACAGGGATGTCTTGAAGCGCCACCTGACTGCTACTAAATTGTCCAGTGAATCGTGGGAGGAACTTGCTACTCGGAGGTCGGAATGGCGAACTGCTGTCAAATCGGGCTTAGTAAATTTTGAACGCGCTCGTCTTGAAGACCTTGACGCCAAACGTCAGCTCCGCAAAACTCGGCCCAAGCCCTCCTACAACTACACTTACGATCGTAATGGGAATCTGTATTGTGTTTCATGCAACAGAACTTTTAAAACCAAGTTTGGGTTTGCTAGTCACGCCCGCGCGCATGAAAGAGCTAGCAAAAACTAGCCAGGGTGTCGCCGTCGACGGATACGTCTGGGAGGACATCATCATCATCATCATTTGTTGTTATGTGATTCAATAATTATATCAAATGAGCGTTATTGCGACTAATATTATATCAAAAGTTGTTATAGCCTTCGTGACGCACCCAATAGCAATGGGATAATGGCTTCCTGCGCGAATATTCCCTAAGATACCTACTCTCTTTTCATTAAGACATTGTAACTTATAGTATTTAGGTAGATGTTACATATTTCAGGACGTAATTTTGATTTGCTCCATTGTTATAATATTAATTGTTGTCAAATAATAGTGTGGAAATTTACTCGTACGTATAGTCAGGAGATGTAATCACTCAACAATATGGCATAGCTTAAACGGCGTCGTCTAGGCGCGGGCGTGTCAAAATATTTATCTTGCAATCCGAACGGGGTTGGTTTATTACATACATATTGTATGACGCAACTACGAAACCCGCAAACTTTGAGTTGCGACGTGTTGCTGAGATAGATGGTTCCTATTTTTAGCCACCGGCTTGTACTTTCTTCTTATGTAAGCCTGTTCTTTTTCGTTTTCGCTCAACTTTTAGATACTGTTTGTAACTAAATGATTTTTTCTTTTGTTTTGTTTCTACTTTATTCTTTCGTAATCGTAACATATTACAATAGGTACGAGTATAAATATAAAATAGAAACGAACAATGTTCAAAACTACCCTGCTATTTAAACAAGGTATAACTTTTGACAATTCATCACCTTCAGATAATGGAAACTGTGGTTTTAAATTATAACCTTTAATGTTTTTCACATTCGCGTCTTGATATTGAAAAAAAAAAGGATAATAAACACAACAACATCAACGTATCGCATCTAATAAATAACCAATTGAAAGGTCGGATACAAATAAAATCAAAGTGAGAGCAGAGTCCGTTTGTGAAGACACAGATAAAAGGAATGGCAAGGAAGATAATCACTTTCAGCAGTTAACGTAGGCTACGTTCTAAGTAGGTACTTAAGGTATTTTTATACTGGATAACGATCTAGACTATAGTCCTTTGAATAAAATCACATTACGAGTAGTTGTAAAAACTATAATGATTCATAAAAACTTCGAATACAAGAGGAAATGTGCACATAAACAATAAAGGCGTTTTAAAATGAGTCGAAGTTTAATAATCCGTAGCCTATGTGGTCACCCACTGATATATTATCCATACGACTCCACCAACCACACTCCTGGGAGAACGACCCATATTTTATTTTACATCGAAGAACTAGTTGCCTTGTAAATTTATTCCGTCCTCGTTTTTTCATCCCACTCGGTCCGTGTAAGTATTTTCCCGTTGTCTAACTCTCAACGCGTAGTTTCGCTTTAAAAGGCTAGTAAATTTTCGAACAAATAAAATATGAATGCTGCACGCTTTCAGAAACTGTCCTGAAATTATGTTAATAAGTGTCGCCCTCTCTTCAGGACTTCACGCTTATGTCATGAATTTCAATATTTATTAACCTATATAAACTTAACCCGCTATTACTTACATATTTGGTCTATCAAAAATATCAAAATAGTTATTAAAGTTCTAGTAAACGAATATCGCATTTATATAAACGGTGTGTGTGAGACATACTGTAATATCTACAATAACTATGTGATACGGTGTCAGCGTTTCATGCTGAAGTCTTTATTCAGCATTTATAACCATTTGTGCTACTACATATAGTACTACTACATGGTAGGCTGGTCAAGAATCTAATAATGTTTTAATTATAACAAAAAGAAAATAGGTTTTATTAAATCGTTTAAGAAATTCCATCCAACCTGTGAAGCAATTTACTTCAATTTCAATTCTAACTATGTTATTCTATTAGAACCAAGGATTGGAGTTTTGTGATACATGCTTAAATGTATTTTGGACAATTGATTATTATTTCTTGGGAATCAACATACTGTTAATTGATTGTGAGAGTTGCCTTATAGATTATATTCTTCATTAAAAAAATCAGTTTTGAACATGAGCTTAGGTAACTACACTCGTGGTCAATGAATACGGGTCAGGTTTATTTTTTCATAGAAAATACTGGAAACATGCTGATTACAAATATTTAAAATAAATATTTATAGCTCAAGTGAAACTGTTTTTAACATCAGATTGTATTGGGATTTCCCTGAAGTTTTCACCCGATCCGAAAAACTCGGAATTTTATCGTCAGACTCCGTAGATATAAAAATAGCAACTCATGATTAAAAAACTCGTATTACCATACATTTTAGGTGGTTTTCTTAAACGGTCTAAGTACATTTTTTGTTTCTACAAACCGACCTAACGACAATTTTTTAAGTTTTTTTGGATATATTTATGAATTTAGGGAAATTCCAATACAACCTGATTTAAAAATAGATTTTACCTACACTATCAATATTTCTAAAAAATATTTGAAATCTGCATGTTTGCATTATTTTCTATTAAAAAACACACCTGACCCGTATTCATTGACCGAGTATGTATAAGAAAACATTAGCTTTGAATTCACACCGTTCCAAAAATAATTATCTTATAAGACCTCCAACTTCGTAGCCAGGTCACCAACAAAAGCTAAAGGAGCCTTAGGTCTGTTAAGACTCTTAGACTACCTACATAAACTTCTGAACTAATATGGTAATCGTTTTAAACTAAAACCGTGCACCTAAGATAACTCGACAAGACCCGGCGGGGACCCCTGTAAGTGAGACCATGAAGATCAAAGTGTGTTATTTCCGAATGGACGGCTCGCCAGCCTGCCGTACCCTGATCGAATTAATTACACTATTAACACTCACGCTGGGCAGATGTTATTGATATATTTAGCTAACGCCCGTTCAAACTTAATTGTCTTACCTAGCAAACAACTTTCTAATCTAAAAATGCACATTTTCTGCCATAAAGCAATCTATTAGAAAATGAGCAAAACAATTGATTTTAAATGGAAAATACCTATAAACTTTATTATACTGAAACGTTCGTTACAATACACTTCAATTCACACAGCAGCCATAGACAAGACATAAAAGAAAAGTAGGTACTAAACTAAATCGGGGTTACCAGCATATCAGTTTGATAATCAGTATGACATTGTCTTATGCCAACACAATCCCATGGAAAAAATTAACTCTGGACTTAAATTATGCCTCAGGTCATTTTGGTACATATTATACAAATATACAGTGTATTTGGAGGTTAGAAAGTTGTTTACTAAATAAGACAACTAAGGATAAATAGGCTGCAGGGCCTGTAGATCATGTACATCACACATCCCACTAGGTACAGTCGGGTTCAAAATTGCATGGACAGTTTTTGAATGAATTCGTTCATAAATCGTACATGCAATTCAGAACTCCACTGTACATACTATAAAATTATGGGATATTTATGGTTCAAGTTTTTGCAATTCCTGAATAATATACATTTTCTAAATAATATGTTTTTTATCCATTTGCTCGTTCAGCATTTATGCTGTAAATATAAAACGACTATGACATGATATATTCGTGTGAATATCTATTAACGTAGTAGGTAAGATACGCTTTGAAGGCGGGCCTTTATTATTTTGTTTTAAAATCAGCCTAACGATATCTTAGGATGTGTTGCGACAAACCGCCAATCGCTATTAGGTAAATCGTCCGCGAAAACGTTGGTTCGTAACGAGAACTCACTAAGTACCTACATACTTAACTAAAAGAAGGCTCGTAAATATCTTAGTTCCAATTCAGTACAGATATAAGAAGTTGCTAAGAGTAGCGACAGTTCTGATAGTTAATTTTGATTGTCAATCGAAAATCTGTTTTTATGATGGGACATAATCTGCCGGACAATGTTGATCGGCCTGTAATGTGTTGTCGGGGTGTAACCCTTAGTCTTGTGCCGTTCCCGATATATTTTATATCTTTGTATGGGGAATATTACCAAATAATCCCGGTATTGATATTGGTCCCGGCAATGGCACATCTCTAGTCTCACTGCGCAAACTTTGATAAAGCCAAAGGACCATTCGACCGCCACGCCATCGCAGAAAGTTCTCGACCCATATTGGAAACCTTAATTATTTAGACAAATCAGGAACAGATGTTTACACAACAAACTCTGGTAATCCACTAACAACAAGCTTCATTTTGCTATTGTTTGAATAACCGCTAAAGGAAAATATTCTTGTGTGCTTGACAACCTAGTTACTGTACAGTATTGCATAGACACGTCGGCGGGCTATCGTTTTATCAGAAAATAGTTTATCCTACATAGCTACACAAGTAGGTATACAATTCTACAAAAAAACCGGCCGAGAGCATGTCGGGCCATGCTCAGTATAGGGTTCCGTAGTTATTCCCCTAACCCCTAAAATATACAATTATCCTATGGAAAGTTATACAATTTTGTAAAATTGTACGCTTGTAAAATTTTGTGGGATCTTGGGTAAGATTTCTTGGTAAAAAAAAGTTTGATTAGTGCAACCATGCAAACCATTATTGAACACATTAAGTCAGAAAAAAAATCCATTTGGACATTTTTTTCGTTTCGTTGTAATAATGTTTTGTTTAGATATTCGATGAACGGTTTGTAATTGTTTTAGAGAATTATTCATGAAATGCCATCATTCTTAAATTGGCAGATTTCCATGAACTAGAATTTACACGGATTATAACTAAATGACACTACCAGGAAGAGACAAGGACCTAATTGTTTATAAGTATCTATTCATTATTTTAAAGAACCTAAGAGTTACGAATTTGTTTTGCAACAGTCATGTTATAACCTCATGTTTAAAAAGTGTTTGTCACTGGTGCCTCTCAGATAAATAGTTATGTGAAATTTGCTATTGCCTTCACACTACTGAAACTTTACTTTTCCGATATACTTTTTTACATTTTGAGTGCCTTGATTACCAGTTTATGATCCTGCCGACTTTACAGCCTATTGTTTGTTTAACGAAGTCCTTCCCAAGAATAAAAAAAACAATGAAAAGTAATTGCGCCTTTTCTTCATCCTACCTCTATACAGAGCCCTTCTTTTGTTAAAGTCCGTCGAGTTAGCCGTAGCATAGACATTGAATACTGAGACGTCTCAAGATACATAAAATATCGCATCTCGAAATCCGGAAGCTATGATATTGTTCAATATTAAGTACTTGCTTGTTTTAAAATTAGGCTACAATCTTGCATCAATGTACGCATAATCTTCACGTATACTCGTTTATGTTATCAATACACTTAATATAACTTGTAAAAAATACAATATGAGTACGATTTCGTAGGTACTCTTCAGTACCTTTGGCTTGTGGAATCCGGGTGCGACCAAGTTTTTTTAAAGATATATCTAAAAAATAATCTGTTTGAGAGAGTAATACTAATAAAAGATGTATTTCCGACGTAACTGGTAATCGTAGAGCTGGCAGCTTTCTGGTTTAAAGAACAAGTTTAACAATAGAGCAAGGAAATGCTTCCAGCCTCTACGGTACCATGTCATGGAAAGATAGCTTTTAGTTTTTTGTCGGTTATTTCGTCCGGGACGACACCTATTTTGTAATAAAATTTAATCTAAAATATCGTCACAAAACTACTTAACCGCGATGAAAAATTTTTGGCAATCCCACTAATTTAGGTACACAATTTCCCGAAAAGAACCCAACATATTAGGCGTCTTAATATCCACTCCTCTATACAGATAAATACGCTGATAAATTCAGATCTGCGTTTGAAGTCAAAGAGGAAGTTTTTCAATCTACGTCGCCTGCATTAAGCAAATTGGAAAAAGGAAGAATAACTACGCGCACGAGGAGTTTTTATAGGTCAAAAGTTCCTGGAAACGTTTATTCTCATTGGATATTGAAATAAAAAAATAGACAGGATGTCTAAGTATATAGGTACATATAAAAAGGCACCGTCAAATGCAGAATATCGTGGATGAACAGTCACCATCAAGATATATGGGACGAGCGACGACTCAAAAATATCTGTGTATGAATTAAAATCCGAATGGGTATATAAATAGCTTTTATTGAAGGCAAAACGTGTGCAAAAAATCGGGATTGGACTAATGGGTAAATAACCAAAAATCATAGAATACAATATCCCTAAAAGATTTTCGTCATGCCATATATTGTGGACCGATGACCTGGTGAAGGTCGCAGGAGTCCGCTGGATGCGGGTGGCGCAGGACCGGTCATTGTGGCAATCTTTGGGGGAGGCCTATGTTCAGCAGTGGACGTCTTTCGGCTGATATGATGATGATGATGATGATGATATATTGTAGCAGCTAGAATAACAAATCTAATAACAGGAGTGCTCAAGATATTTTAGCAAAATTACTTTTTTTACCATGTCAATGACATAGTTAGAAATACATAAATACAGGTTGATTACGGCGTGTCGTGATCCAAACTGAAAAACGTGTTAAGATAGTCTTTCTGAACAAGGTTTCCCTGATTGAAGGAACTGATTTTATACCGACCGGTGCCGAAGTGTTCATAATTTCTAGTCTAATTTCATAACTATGTAAACGCATTTCGAAAGGATTACTATGGAAAATGTATACATAATAATGAACTCGAACTTTACTAGTCGTAATAAAAGGACGTTTGTTCATAATTATACGTCCCATAGGAAACGTTGTTCAGTTCAGAAAGACCATGTTAACACGTTTTAACAGTTGGGATCACAACCCCGTAACCATCCTGTATATTCAGCGGATTGACATGATACTTATACATTGTAGCGCTAATATCAAAATATTCAAAATGCCTAAAACTGATTTCACAAGTCGGACTAGTCGCATAAACGGGAGGACAAAAAGTAAACCAACTAGTAGATTGATAAAACGCAACCCTACTAGATTATAAGAAGGATCAAACTCGCTAACACATTGTATGAAGCCGGCATTACATGTGCAAAGCTAAATTTAGCCACTTTGAGCTCCTATTATTCTTTGCAAAGTTATATTTTTATTTGTTATCTTAACTGTTTCCAAGTAAAATGCATTCCTAAATCATCTAAATCTATTATATATACGTTCCCATTACAACGTAGACGTCGACGTCCATCCACTCATCAGTTTCTTTGTTTTATTCAAGCTTTATGGTAATGGATATAAGGTTGATAATTCTGTTTCCCGAATATTGGATACATTTGTTACCTTCTGGAGGCTTGGCGCCCTGAGGCTACATTATTGACGGAACGCCAACGCGTTTCGAGGAGTATTTCATCCTCATTTGTTCTGCTTAAGGGTCTTCCCAAATCAGTTGACGCGAAATCGGCTTAAGACGGGAAAAATAAAGCTTTAAGCCGACGGCATAAGAGCGAAAAATACGAAGCCGCGGGTTCTCTGCCTTTTCGCCGAAAATTGTATTGCCGAATTTCACTTCCCAACTAACTTTTCGCAGAAGTGTCATTTGGCCAACTTTACATAATCCAACCTAGTGGATTATTCTCGTTTCCCAACTATTGGTTGGGAAATGAAATTCGGCAATACAATTTTCGGCGAAACAGCAGGATACAACACAACATCTTTTCACACTTATGCCGTCGACATAACTGCCTGTATATTTTATGGCCAGCTTAAGCCAATTCCTCATCGATTAATTTGGGGAGACCTTAGTAAAGTCAACACTGACATACCTTACCCACCAATCAACAACGTATATAAAGAACGTATTGTGAAAACACAAATCAAATTATTTATAAACTAAATATTTTGATTTGTACTTTTTATTTTTCCCCAGTAGTCACACTACTTAATACTATATAAATTATAAATATTAGATGTCATATAACCCCTCGGCCACTCAGTCTTGTCAAGACTAGGGCTCTCGGTCGTGTCCGGGTTTCGTGTACCCGTTTCCGTGTACCCGTTTCTTTGCTACCGGGAAACGGGTTTCTTACCCGTTGGAAACGTTTAATTAGGAACCGTGTAATTAAGACACGGATACCCGAGTACCTGTGTCTGATTCGCCCTCAATGTGTAGTGGCAGTGGCAATCTAAAATATAGGTACGATTATATATTTGAACAAAGTATTGAACCGCATTTAACCTGCAACAAAGAAAATTTCTAGCTGCGTAATTCGTAAAAAACTGCGAATTTTTCGGTAGGTATTTTTTTGTTTCAGACTTTTTACTAATAAAAACATAGGTTTTCCGAATATTCAATTGTAATGGGTCCGCAAGACTCAAGCTTGGAAAAGTTTCTAAGTAGATCCGCGGACCCGCGCTTGGAAACGTTTCTAAGTTGGAAACGTTTCTTGGCGTTTCGTGTCGTTCGGGTTCTTAGTACCGCCGGTGCTAAGGATTCGTGTACACGTGTCTGCGGGTAACACGGATACCGGGAGCCCTAGTCAAGACTGAGTGGCCGAGGGGTGCAGGCATCAGCGGTGATCTTGGTCGTTTTTCTTTGGTATATGACATCTAATGTTATATGTCTGGTTTCCGATTTTCTTTCCATTGCATGTTTTTTGTGTTCCGATCGGCAACCACGATTATAGGCATTCATTCATTCATACACATGGTTAAAAGGAGAGGCATATGTCCAGCAGTGGACTATAATAGGCCGATGACGTGATAATGTGTGATGCATGTTTTCGTTCAATATCGCATTCAGAGAAAAGTCTTTCGAAGATGTCCTAGGTACTTCTTTTTTTATTCACAATTAATATAATGCTACGAATGCCTAGTTTAAATCTAAGTTAGTTTCATACATGTCATAGTTACATGTACGAGTAAATTACAAGCCTTTCTGTATTAATACACTATCATAATAAAAACCCTTTCATAAATGATTGTTCAAACATCCAACTGCTTTCTTACTTTATTGTCACGCAAATCTTAGCAATCGTCTGTAGCAAATTTAAAAAACTTAAAAAAATATTTAACGGATAACTAAAGCAGAAGAGGCTAATATTCACCGAATAACAATTTTTATTTGGCGCTAAAGTAATAGAAGTTTTTAAGTTCTTGTGATTTTCATAATAATGACAATATTTTATACATGCGTGAAGAATCATTTAGAATTTGATAAAAATACTGTGAGTGTAAACTCGAAACACTGAAAGATACTCAAAAATCGAGACGTATAGCTGGATGAGAAGCGTTTATATTAGTGTCAGTGCACACTGAAAGGAACCTTGTCATAGTGTTTAAATTTTACTTTATTAAAGAACTCATAAGGTCTATTTTAAGAGTCGTGACAAGGTATATTTCTATGTGCACTGACACATTTGTGCGCTTTATCACAAACACTTGTTTCTTGATCATGATTGTTTTCTAATGTTTAAGTAACTGTTATTTTATTGACTCCACACGACGCTCAGTATCCAAAACCCAAGCCTTAGGTAATTTGAGCTTCCTAAGGAACTCTAGAGGAATGTCAAAATATTTGGGTCAGATATTTATTCATTTATTATGTATTCGTACACTAACTTAATTCAAATAATCAAAGAATTATACATAAGTAGAGAAGTATTTTGCGAAACAATTTAATTTGCTCTTAGCTAAATTTTACATCAAAGACGAACTAATTAATTTATAATGTTCTGTCATTTAGCAATTCATGCAATTACGCGCGCTGACACCTTGTAGGCTCATAATGCTGGTATGTAATGTAACATGTGATTTAATAATGTATCTCGCTGGATGTAGGGACTTCACAGTATACTACATGAGTACCTAAACATATATGTACTATTTTACTGCCGTCTCTGTAGTGAACATGATTGTAATGAGCGACCTAATTCGAATAAATGCCGACTGGTATTTGATATTAGATTGATAAACATCAATACAATCAACATAAAGTTTTTAAATCCGATGTAGGTACTCGTAACAAAAAAAACAATAATATCCAAATGTCAAAAATCTTAAGACAAACTTTTCTTTTTAGGGTTAACTAGGAACCCTTATAGTTTCGCCATGTCCGTCTCTCCGGCAGTCTGTCTATTTATCCCCAGCACAGCTCATTGGCCGTTGGGACTAAAAAACATATTAATCACGCCGAAAAAGTGGTAGAATAAAATATTGAAAAACATTTATTTCGGTTTTCTCCACTACTAGTAAAATGGGGATATTTTTTTTATCATACTGTAATCCTATAGTGTAACCAGTGTAGGCATTGTTGAATAGGTAGGTATTTTAAAAAGAATAAGGATCTCAATTGAAAGTTTCTTTTCTAAACTCAATATGTTCGGAGATAACCGCACCAGAATAAAAAAAAATGTGTCCCCCCTCTAACTTTTGATCCGTGGGTCCAAATTTTATGAAAAGAAAATTGTGGTTTTATAGAATATTTTAAAATATAACAATTTCGTACATTATCGGCCCAGCCGTTGTTGAATATCTACGGAACCCTATATTAAGCATGGCCCGACATGCTGTTGGCCGTATTTTTGTATTCCCCTTGAGTCGGGTGAAAATATTTACACTTTTTAAAATCAACATACTACATATTATATTATAAACACAAACTCTTAGTAAGGTTTGAAGTGAATTTGTCCCAACTTACTCATCAAAGTAAATATGCAAAATACGCGGGTAGAAAAAGATACCTTTATTTTTCCTCAACCCTATTCGGCGAAAGTACATGACATGACTGAAATAGCCATCAAAGAGGATCATTTATCAAGCTACTTTTACAGTCGGCGGGATATCCCATCGAGGTAAGAGGTCCATACAGGGGTAATGACCCGAGAGGTCGATGATCTCTAAAAGAAATATTACGGAATAAACCTGAAATATTTGTTTAATTGACTGTAATCTTGTTCCCAATTAACGCACAATTTGATGATTTATAAGGAGCAACGTAATTTTGTATACGTTTTCTTACCATGTTTGTAAGTTATTGTCTTACTTGCAACAGAAGAAAGTATAAAATTAATCTACCCAGTGTTATACCCATAATACCCAGTGTTTATTTGTGGGCCCATACCTAAATTTCGTAGTTTGTCATTTATTTCTGATCAGATCATTATTTATTTCAGTTTTATTTGAAGTGGGAAAATCCGACACTTAGTTGGTGAAAACGGATAATTCCTTCAAAGCTGTAAGTCTTATTTAAGGTTTTAAAAATAAAATTGTTTAGCGTGTAATACCGTGCTACGTAGATTCACTTTTTACTGAAAATCCTGTGAGTTTGTGTCAGTCTACTGCTGGTTAAATGCCTCTAATCCTGTAATTGCCACGCTGGGCAAGCAGATTGGCAATCGCAATAGTGTGTCCACAATTACAACATTCTTGTCCATCGTCACTCAATAAGCTATGCCGCAGGTTTGCTCGTTGTACAGTTCCAGTAAAGGTAACGTTATTCAAAGCATACTGCCAAACTTTTTACACTTGCAGCCTGTGGGGTAGCTTTACGCAGCGAGCGTACAGCGACCTACGAGTACAATATAATAATGCCTCGCTACTGCAGCGCCTCGGGAAGTTTGCGGAGGCGCAAGTAGATGGGTTCGACGCAATCATGAGAAAGCGATGTGCCTCCTTATTAAACCGTTGGCGAGGCAGTTCCAACAGCATCCTGAAGGCGTTAGTAGATAGGTGGGACTCTCCTCTACTGCAGAGATGGACTAAGCTCCACACTTCTTAGATATAGTATTATTTTATTAATTAGTATTATTTATTTTTAAATATGTAGTAGTTAGTTATATGGACTACGTCCGAAATAAAAGTTGTTATTATTATTATTAATAAAAAAAACCATTTGATTGATAAAGTTAATTAAATTTATATTGCTGATGGTCATTTTAACATAGTATACCTATTGATTTGAGACAACTTTGAATCAAAAATTCGAAGGTAATTGTATGTGAATATTATATGTAGGTACTTCGAGTATAAGTATTATTTATAATTACGTACCACTGTCATTGAGAGTTTTGTGTTAATTGTACCAAGTTATAATTATAATAGCTTCCAACGCATTAGGTAGATACCTACGCGTTAAATGGAGCGAAACTACTTTAGTTCGTTTAAACAGTAAAGTTCAAGTTACCGAATAATTTATACAGGGTGATTTTCAGGCCGTGGAGCAGGAGTGAACAAGGTTATACTAGAGACGTCCACACTCTGAAATTTTCAGTATATGGACAACCAAAAAACCTAATTATGAGTTGATTGCTCCTCAATTTACAGTGAACTATCAACTACCTCAAAATTAGGATTTCTTTTCGCTTTTTTTTTTGTTGCCCAAAAATCATTCTATGTGTACGAACTCACGTAACAAATAAAGCGAAAAGTAATTTACGCCTGTACGTAACTTTTTAACTATCGGCATAATACATAAATCGGACGGCGAGGCAAGGCAATGTGTAGAATGCAACTTCAGCAAATAAGTGCAGCATCATAATACATATATCTTTCTTCAGTAGTGCCTAGATAACATCTATTGAAGTCTCAACAAATAGCATACGAGAGCTAGAAATGTGATAACGAGATCAAAGCTCTACGGACAAATATAATACTGTCACATTCACAGATCACGATAACTGGAAGAAAATGCTCGTAGTACTACTTCAAATGCCATGGAATATAATATCGAATAGGAGATTTCGGAGAAATTTCATTACGTCATAGTAGATTGTATGTATGATCATCATCATCGTGTAATCTCAATTTAAACCCGAAATGCGAATAAACTTTCGCCGACGTACCCTGTCAGCCGGCGTAGCGTCCAGTAGGCTAACCTTATGATACGAGTAGCTGGCACCGTGTTTATCGTTTGTCGTCGTTGCAAGTATACAAGTGCAAAAGAGTCATCTCTCCTAGCCGTTTATTCGGCCACAGTGACTGTTTTTCAGTGCTGAGAGCGTCGCTGGTGCGCTCTCAAGTGACGGACATAGCCAATTTTTGCAGCGAATACACGGCCGCATTCGCTGCAAGTCAGTAGTACCCCTCCAAAGTAATAATATTGTATGGTCGCTGGTGGTCTGGCCCTCAGCTCGTCGCGCTTAGCGTGAAGTTCTGTACGACGAGCTATTTCAAAAGCACGTACGTGTGTGTGTAGTGTGTACAGCTTGTCTCCACTCTGCCATTGTCTCCCAGAGTAGCGTAGCATGATAAACGGTAAAATTGAAACCGTCTTAAGCCACAGGAATGTGCACTTCTGATGGCAAACAACCAGATAGTCTTAGGTAAATCAATTAAATAAAAGTACAGAATATTTGGTGCGTTATATAGGTGTCCAATTTTGGTCCCAATGAGTCCCATCCCACCTGCCATCACCAGATGCTGAACTTAGCTGCGGAGTAATGTAAGCAGTTACATGAAAGTAATCTGCCTTGGAATGAACGTGTTATTTCTTACCGATTCAGGGGACCAAACTCATCAGTTTAACACTTTCATTGCGGACGAGTGCTACGCGCTACGCTCGTAGCCGATCCCGTGATTTTTCCGCTTTGTAGCGAAAATGGACCTCCCACAGAAAACTCCCCTCGGGAGTTCCACGCGCATAAAAGTGTTAAAGATGGGGTTGGCTATCCTCGCTCTGGATCGATCATAGTACCTTTTTCCAAGTTTCCTTGGCAATATAGCACGGAAACGCGTCTAGTGGGACTAGAGGCCTTTTATTGTTGCGACTAGTTTTTTAATAGACTCACAAACATTTATACTGAAGGCATTGGCGAATGTAAAATATTTCTTGAAACTTGCAAAACTAGTCGCAACAACAACTGGGCAAAACCTATAGTGAAACTGAAGAATTATTGATGTAACACAACATTGTATATTAGATTATAAGTACCTACATAGTTTAGTATTCGAAATTCGGGTATATTGAGTAGGGTCTTCACATTTCTCTTGATACTACATTATAATGTATTGTATACTATGTCTTTGTCCAGTTTTCATCGGGAAGGCCATACTCAACTTATCTGAAATGACGAATAAAATATTACAATTACATACTACCTACATACTACGTTCTATTATATATCTGACGGATAGCGTTGGCTGGTCATTGTAAAACAGCCCCTAAAAATCTTATTTTATATGAATATGTATATTGTTAGATTTATTAAGTTTCATGATTACAATTAGGATTATAAGTATAATCATATAAATTTTTAGATAACTATATTTATTACTAGCAAAATCTTTGTATGAAAGAGCGAATAATGTTAGGAGGCTAACACAAGTTTTTAGCTTAAAAGGGGGATTCAACACCTTATGTATCATTGTTGGAAATAAATGAATTTGAATTTGAAAATATTTTTAAGGTTGACGATGACTGTAGCAAATTGTATCGTTGAATATTAATATTACAAAATATGTGATAAATATTCTGGCTACGCTGTTGTTGTACTTGTCTGATCAAGCCTGCGTTGTGAATTAATAAAACGGTGAATGTAGTTAATTTGTTTTTAATAACGTGTACAGGTAAAGTCATTTCCATTCACGTTTTTCCTACCAAGTTTATTCTAGTACGATTTGAGATCTGTGTCCTCGTTAGCGACGCAGTGTTCTACACAAACTACACGCTAGTATGAATAACGGGCCTTGAAACTATCCATACGTTTGGACAAGACCGGATGAATAAAGTTCGTTATATTGTTTTGAATACTATTTTAGACTTAAATACACGTGACAGTAGTAAACTAAATGTTACTGTTTTATTTAACATGTAACTTTAAAATATATATTAAATTAACTAATTGTTCCTGTTATGGTATCAAATATCAGAATCAAATAAAAATAACTCGAACGTTTAATAGAAAAACTTTCATCACGTGGCCGAATTGGTTTAAAAAGTTTCGGCCGACTCTTAACGATCAATGAACATTAACATATATTGCAGAAAATTACGAATTGTCCTATGTTTTGACCATTTATGGTTATTATTGAAGATTAATTTAGATATCTTGCAATACATTGCGCCATAAAAAAATGTGCAAAGTAATTGTAGGTCTAGGGCCGACATTCATCATTTCATAACCAACTCAACTGTTCAAGGCGATGAAGAGGGCTTGTAAAAAAGATTCCAATGTCAAGAGCAGAATAGGGGAACATTGCATGACAGCTTACGTAACTTCCATAACATTTTATATTTATACAATCTGTTTCGCTCGTTTAGGGCTACGGTGGCAAAATAATCTAATATGATAATGCTAAGCTAATTGAATTTTTGTATTTCCTTTAATTTATAATAGGCTTTGATGCAGAAATAACAAAAATATTTAGTATTCATTTCTACTGACACTTTCTTTTTCAAAAAACTATGCAATATATCTTTGGCAAATTGATTCAACATTTTAAATTGGTCACTTAGGATAAGACACAGGATAATAAGGTCATCGAGTGATTTTATTTGTATTTCGTGCACATAAAAATATTACGCTCAAGCAATGTCAATATTGAACCAAATTTACATTTTAAACTATGAAGGCCTTCTCTAACCAACCTCTGTTATTTACTATTTGTCTGTTTGTTATTTATTTATCTTTTGTTACTACGTTACATATGCCCAACATTATTACCCGAAGTGCTCGCTATCTCAAGTATCTTATGGTTCTCGGCATTTGTACTCTAAAGATAATTCAACGCGTATCAAACATCAATGTCTAGCGCTCTAGTCAAAATCATGGTCACGTCTCATCAAGTATGCATAGACAGAGATGCCGAACAAACTAGTTATCCCAGAACTAAGCCGACAAATGAATGTATAATATAAATTATAAGTCCGGTCACGTTTCCTAAATGTCAACAATGTCGTTATAAAACGGGACATCTCAATCTGCTACCGCAGAATCGTTAACTAGATTTATGGGACACTATGTATAGACATTTGTATACTTTGTCAAATCTTGAGGCTACCCAAAAACAGATATCAATACGGAAGCCTCGAATAGACGGTGGCTAAATAAAATTATAAAATACAGTTCCAATAACCACATAATGAATTTAAAATACGCTAGTTCTATTACTCGTTTTGCAAGGTAAGATACATTACACTATAATAATGCAATGTGTTCTATATTTAATTATTATTTCCACTTGGATGAAATCACGTATCTGTTCCTTTGGGATAATGTAAATCTCGGAGGGAAGGTAAATCCTGTGATAGTCGGTTTTACTGTCTCTTGGCCGAGTTTTATTGCCAGTAACATTTGCCACATTAGCTCTGTCTCTTCAACATTGTCTGGAGCAATAATATTGTCAAAACTATGTTACAATGCGAACAATGTTAATCGTCGAATATGTATTTCATATTCACTTGCTTACTAAACGCGCCATTGCATTTTATAGCGAAAGTTAGAAAAAAGTTAGTAGTAGTACCTTATTTCAGATTTTTTGCTTTCCAATTAATTCTTTATTCGCAAATTTAATAATAATTGTTGCGTATCATCCGTGAAGGTAAAATATTGCAAGCTTGTATCATAAAAACCCTCGACTTCGCCGTCGGACCTAACAATATTATTTTACGTCTCATCAAATGACCCAGGTTTGCCTAATACAGGTAATTATTGCGAGAAACAAACTAAAATTACAAGAAGGGCGGTAAAGAAGAAACACTTCCTCAACTTATTCACCTACAAGTCCTACAACATCGTAACGGGTACCTAATTTATTTGTAAGCTGTCAATAAATGTAGCTTTGAAGAAAACCTTCATTTGAAAACTTAACAAATATTTCCTTTCATCTCAAGTCCTTGAGAGGCTTGAAAATATGGTTTATCAATGGGTCCTTGACTTAAAATACAGTCTTCTCTTTGTTTCCAACAAATTACTACGGGTTAAATGACCCCGTTGGCTTATAATTACAATTTATGAAAGTCCCGTAGCTTGCAGAAATTGCAGAGTGGCAGGAGGAAGCGTGATCCTGAATTTTCATTAAAAATACTTCTACCTTTGGGTTTAATGCACGACTAATTTTATAGCGCCTGCGATGGATACCTTAGGGTTCTGGCTTTCTATCGCGAACACCTGTCATTTGTCTCCTCAAAATTTGCGGATTCCTACAGGCCTACTAAGTCCTGAGCTGCCACCTGGCGCCTATTTATTTCAAACCTATAGCCGTAGGTATGTACCACGAATTGGCAAGTAACGCTCGCACTGATGTATTCGAGGGAGCGTGATAGTGATAGCCTATTTTATTTTACTAGCAAAGGCTAACGTAATTGTTACTTGCTGTCTCACGGTGAGACTACAGGTAGATATTTAAAAACGTCGACAGTTATAACGTGAAATGACTAAGGATAAGTTTACCTGAATGCTGAGCAGTAGGAGCAGCTAGTACGGATGAGGTTGAAATCAATATCGCCACAGCCAGGAACCACGTCGTCGCCATTTTACCTGTAACAAAAATCGTTTGTTAAACAAGTATCAAGACTACGTACGATCTCCTCACTTCGTGTGAAAGTCCATTAAAAGAAAAAAATCTACTCCGAAATTGAAATTCACGTTGCTCCTCGAACAAGTATGGAGTAAAGCCAGTAGGAAAAAAGTATCAGGATAACCTTGAGTTTTGAACATCCTCAGGGCCGGGTGCGAACTACGATCGACAATATTACCACCCTGTCAGATCTACGTACGGATTGACAAGTATGACAGAGAGGCAGCACTTCGATCGCGGTTCGTAGTAGGCCCTCAGGTTATATTTTGTTTTACGGTTTTAGTTCTTTTTATTGTTTTTTTACGGCACGATGTCAGAATTATGCAAAAGTTTTCTTTCACTCGTATTTTATACATTCCTACATAATTCATATTCAGTAACGCTACCGCAGCTCGTAGCAATAATCGTAGACGTTTGCATAACGCACTTTAAACATCCTGCTCACACCTATAGCATTAGAAAGTGAGTTATACAGGGGTTACCGTTTACGCAAACTTATGTACATCTTTAGGCACATCCATCTATAGATATACCTATAAAAATATAGTTAAAATCTGTACTAAAAATATTTTTTCTATGTTTAGCAACAGCTGTGATAAAAATCCCTTTAACGATGACAAGAGTTACATATTTCAAATACAAACACAATTTTTTTTAGCAATTTGATGACGCTGCCATAGGAAAAGTTCATCAATACTTAAGCATACCTAAACCATCTAATATTTTACCATTAATACAAAATCATAAAATGAAAAAAACCGGCCAAGTGCGAGTCGGACTCGCGCGCGAAGGGTTCCGTACCATTATCAATTTATTATTAGAAAATACAGTTAAATCAGCCTACCTCAAAAACTATAGGAGATAATTTAATGAAACCAAAAATCGTTGATAGAGTTTATTAATGTGCATAACATATATTCATTTTTAAGAATTTTATATCGCGTAGTTTAAAAAATAGAGGGGGGGGACACATTTTTCAGACTTTGAGAGTAGATATCTCGAAAACGATTTGCTTAAATAAAAATAAAATGTATAAACCTTGATATAATTTTCAAAGACCTTTCTATTAATACCCCACACGCTTATATACAACAAAAAAAAAATTCTATCCCTCAGTTACATGTATGGAGGGCCCCCACCTCAATAGTTTTTTTTTACAATTTAGTATCATAATCCTGTAGCGGTTTATACAACACATATCCTTACCAAATTTCGTTACTGTAGCATTTATAGTTTCCGAGTAAATCGGCTGTGATAGACGGACAGACGGACAGACTGACAGACGGACATGACGAATCTATAACCTAAAAATCTAAGAAAATTTCAGTTCTACCGCTTAAAACTACACCTAGGTACCTGGTTATTTACTAGCCACGTTATCTCAGCTAAAGTCACCTAAGTATTCAACAATTCTATTCCCCAAGGATTCGGTGAAATAACTAAACTCGAGAAAATACGCAGTCCCGGGTTTATCTTGAGGTAAGTTGCGTCATTATGGAGACACTTGGAACGTAAGCTACCCTAAATAAACATGGCCTCAAACAAAGAGAAGTGTACGTATATTTTAAAGTCTTTGATGAAAGGTCACGGGAAAGTAGATGGAAAACAGATAGGTGCTTTGATATTCGACGCGAAACAGTGACTTCGTCCTTGCATTGATCCTGGCTTTTTGTCATAAAGAAGCTCGGTTGCTGCAAGCTTCATTCTTATTTTCTGCATTAATACATACCTAATTCAAATTCAGTACCTCTGTCATGAGTTTTTCTAGTTGATATTATCGTACCAAGTCAGATGTAAATAGGTATAGGTACAGCTAAATCTTTTATCATCATTTTTTTCTCAAAAATTACCCAATTACGGGTCAGGATACAATTTTTGACACTATAATCTACTCTTTAAATTTTCCGTTGTGTTACGAAATATTTTGATTTTATATATATGGGTGTCATAACTGAAACCATAGATATCGTGGAGTTTAACATGTTCCCGTACCAATATGCAGTAGCCAATTGAAACAGAAACAAACTAGATGCAAACCTACTAGTGGAAATAAATTTACTCAAGTATGGTGCTAACAAAGTGCCTACAATGAATTGAGCTACAAAGTAAATTATTTCCTCGTGATCATTTCAGTTTTATTTCCCGTCAACGAGCAGTTCCCTTCTGATCGAGTTAGCAGTAGTGAGCTGTGTGCTATATACGGCACAATGTCTTTTTATTTGTGTGCCAGTATGCACTGGTTGCGTCACAGTGGCATTAAGTGCCAATGCGAGGCGGGAGACGTTACAGGGTGTTCACAAACAAAAACTTCATTAAAATATAAGTGCTTAAAGGCAGGTTAGCTAGCTAACGAGTAAGTAGCGAGCTAAGTGAAACTGGCCCCTTTTCCTATTCGAAATGTTTGCAAAGGTAACATATGAATTGTTTTAGCTCCTCGCTGCTGTACTTAGGTTCCCCTCACCATTATCATCAGCATATTTTAGTCCACTGCTGGACATAGACCTAGCCCATTACCTATGCGTATGGACACATTAAGAGGTAAATACTACCCGTAATGACCGCGTTGGCCAAAATAAAATATGCCTAGTTGAAAGAAACATCTTAATAAAGCTTCAAAATATGGTAGAGGTACTAACTAGTAACTAGTTTATACCAAGACCAAAAAGCTTAAACATACCTCTAATCTGAATCTTATAACATTACGAAGCAAGGAAAACAATGTGCTCACTTGAAAAATTTAGATAGGTACTTGTCAAACATGAGTCAATTTCCGTACAGCTCAGTCCGTCAATAATGTTGATCATGTTTACCTCATATAACGTTTGAAAAACATACCGTCAGGGAAATCAGCTAAAACCAACAAAACGATATTGAGAACTTTGCGATTTGATAAACCTATTCAATAGCGGTGTTGAAACGTGGCCAAAATTAGTAAATTAGCTTAAAACATTTTGTAAATAACAATTCGCGTGGGAATAGCTATCTGTAAACAAGGCGTAGGTATATTAATTAACCTTGCCACTGAATAACGTTGCTTGTTGTGCACAACATGAATCAAAATGAATTTATGAAATATGGGTTTTACTCTTGTATTGGAAGCACAAAACTTTTGCATAATGTTTTTCATGTTCTTATTGTAACAACAATGGTAAGTTGCAAGTAACAAGATAGTGACAACCCTATCGTAACTTCAAGTATGAGAGCGAAACCGCACAAGTGCAAGGAAGTGCTCAAGTATTGATTCCTTAAAACGCTTCCTTAGCATTTGTTGCAAGGTTGAATATGATTTCTTTGCAGGCACCCAACGCGTCGCCAATAAATCGAATTTGTTTTGGCTACACCTGATGACTTTTCATGGTCACGCGTTTATTGTTTATGGTGCTATGCGTCACTTAAGCACTTGCATACTTGTTAGAACGTGACGGCAACAACGACAAACGATTAAACTCGGAACAATGCAATACAATACAAATACTCTTTATTGCACACCTCAATAAATGAAAACAATTACAGAAAAAGTAGCGACCAGCAGCGAGCGTAAAGTAGGAACCATCATAAGCCTACTGGTTGCTTGGTACTATAGTACCTACGAACCATTTACCAAAGAGAATCTTAGATACAAAGAGGTCAAACGATTTAAAGAACATCATCAGTGAACTGGAATGATACAATCATGTCAGTGCCGAAATCCATTCTTATACAGAGCATTCTGTACATTAATCAATTAACCAGATTGCACGCCAGCTATTTTCGTCCAATCACGATGCTAAAACAAAAGGAAACAACAGAGAACAATAGACACACGAGGCTCACTCATTCACAGAACGCTGTAAAAACAGAAACCAAATATTACCTATTTTAATCAATGGATCGAGTGACCCAATCACGTGGCTTGGTGACTGTGTTTACCCTGTCAACTTACGTAAACAACGTTTTGGAGTTTTTTAAGAACTTCCAATGGATTTTAAGGTCTCTTAACTAGCAAGCCGCTATGTAGATATTTTTTGTCCCTTTCGGTGTTATCAATATGTCAATAACATCGAAAAGGACAAACAATAGGGGAACGTAGGGGAATGAGAGTCTACTAAGGATGATCGATAATTTAAATTTTTTGATCGATAAGTTAATTGACGATTCGACATGAAAAAGGTGTTGAATCCTTTTCTTACCAGTATGCCTGTGACCACGGGTGTAACGTCATGCCCGAAACGTCAGGATAATATTAAACATAAGTTTCCGTAAATAAATCCCGTTTGTCGTTAAAATATGAAAAGTTCTATATCTACGGACATTCATCTATATCACCAACATTACGTCAATAACATTTGTTTCTAATAAAATGCGACACGACAAATAAAACACGATATTTACTTAGGATGATCTCAACAAATGTAATATATCTAACACGATATTTACATAGGATGATCACAACAAATGTTTTAATATATCTACGCACATAGCTGGAATTCAACATGAAGTTAATTTAGAAGTTGATTGACAATTTGAACGCACGTCAAGGCCGGGCAGGATTAAAATTTTCACGAAACGAGAGCCGTCTCTCGTGACGGTTTTTGTTGGTTTATAATAATTGTTTTGCATATCGATGCTAGAATGAAAACTGCTTTTAAACTTTTAAGGCCTGATTATTATCACTGTCCTTTTCTCAAGGCATCAGCCAAAAAAGGATAGAGCCTTACCTGACATTTATCTGACAGATGCTGTTAACTGGAGATTGAAAAATCAGTCCTAAATGTTTCATGGCTGTCACGAAGAATTATTATGTGAGCTACGTCGATCTACTAAATTTGATTCAGTTTAGGACCTAATGTCTCAGTTCCATAGAATAACTGTCAATAACTGACAAGCCGAGCCTAAACTGAATCGCATTTAAGACATCATGGTAGCCTCCCTGATAACAGGTTAAATTAGCGCTTGAAATAGTTTTCAGTGATATTAAACATGTTATTCTATCAACCTGATCATTTCTTTCTAATAAAAATAAAACTATAAAGTGGCATGTAGCAGTTACAGTTGAATGGCATCTGTATTGTGTCGCTTATTTTTTTCAATGACTAGTGGTTCAGAATATTCTAGATTAACTTACAGATAAAGGGATGGAACTGCAAATTTGCCCTAAATATATTAAGTAAGTAGGTACTACTATTAGGTGTAAGTACATAAATATTACATCTCAGTGGGTGATATAATAATTATATTATGGAAAAGGTACGGCATTTATTTTCAAAACTGCTAAATATAGGATCGTACTTTATGAATATAAATTACAAAACAGGGTAATTTGAATACAAACCAAAGTATTTACAATTTGCATATAATAACACTTTGTACAGTCGCCATCAGATATATGGTAGCGGTCGAGGTCCCCAAATAAATCGGAGCAACCGTAAATTTCAATAAATTCGTTACGTGAGAAAAGGTCAATGATTTGGGAGCGTGTAATTCGTCATAAATTTAGGAGCAGTCACTTTTCAATAAATTCGTAACGTACAAGTAGGTAAAGATATCGGAACGAACATGACTCAAAGATATCGAAGCAGCCAGGATGATCATAAAGATCGGAACATGTATAGGAAATACACCTTAAGTCTGCGTCACATAGTTTATTTTAATTTGTTACTATGTTGAGTATGTTGTCACTACTACTACTTTAAGTTGTCAATGTCAAAGATGATTTTGACGACTGTTGTGGGTGAGTAAATGAGTTTCCTAGATAAAAGAGAAGTTTTCAAGCATCATTATCGAAAAATACATAAATTCAATTTTCATTTTTTATTGATGTAATCATATTAATATGGGATAAGTAAATAAAATCGTAAAGCTAGCAAATTATTTATTTGAACGGAACTAAAAAGTATACCTAAAGGGTGAACAGAATACATAAAAGTCATTTGCGGATCCTATTTTACCACGGTGACAAGTCCGAGAATTGTAAATTGACTGTTTCTCGCATTGCAGGCGTCCATGGGCTACGGTTACCACTTATCATAGACGGGCCGTGTGGTTGTCTCTGTTTCAAATATATCGACGGCCCCTACGTGAGTTGTCGTAACTTGAAATTTGGGTTTTTCTTTTTATTTCATAAAACATTATATCTTTTAGCAATTTTTCCGTTCCACGAAGAAAAAATTAAAAAAACCTATTACAAATAGGTTTTTGACACCCGAAAACTATCGTAACTTAAAACCGTCGTATACTGTAGTAAGTGTACTTACGATAGTTAATACGGGGCGGCCACCAGCGCTCGCGCAGCGTAAGTGCCAGTTACGATCTTATACGCGGTGGGGCAGAGGTTTTTCAAGAGCGATAATTTTTTACCAAAAACTAACAACTAGATGAAACAAAAACGGATAAACGATACATTTTATTCGATAAAAGTAAGACACTACATCGGAAACAAACTCAAAGTAACTGCGAGACCAAAATTAATTTTCGAAACGGCCGTTGGAGTTAAACAAAATGTAGTCTGAGATGAAATAAAAGGCGGTTCAGAAATAAAAATGATTTAAAACCACTAAGCAAAGTTAGCAATCTGTTCGAGTTCACTCAGAAATCAGTTGTGAATTTATTAGTATGGATGCTGACAATTTTTTAATAATACCGGTGAATACTGTAGTATGTTATCACTTACCACAACTTACTTCGGAGTTGAAGATCAGTGTTTTGTCTTAAGTTTAACATACTACTATTTACGTTGGATTTTATAAAAAAAATTGTGTTGTATGTGTACTTGAGACATTTTTCGTCGAAATTGTTTTTCAATTTCTATTGTAAGTGATACTTAAGACAGTATGCGCCGGATCAAATACAGAGTTACTACAATTTACAATTATAATGTCGACGTATTTCAATAATTTTTGCTCATTATACAGGTTCGCCGCTTCTTTTTGAACCAAACGATAAATACATGCATAAGTCATTGTAAAAAAACGGCATTTTTTGTGATAGTGACGACGACAAAACAATGATATCACTTACATTATTAAACACTGCAGCAGTTGGTAGATTCATTTATAAGTATTTAGTCATCATTCATCAGTGAAATCATCGTCTGTAGTTCGAAGATTTGACTGCTGACTGAATGAAACCGCCAGCTGCTGCAGTATCCAATCATGAAAGCGACACGATTGTTCTTTAAGAATATAATTACGTTGAAAAACGCTTGATATCGATCTCCAAAGGATGATGTAGTTGAAGCTGAAGGCAATTTTGTTAACAGATTTTTTATTATGTCTTAGCACTGTGAGAGAAGTCATTAATCTGCCATGCCTATAATTATAATTTCAAAACTACGTTCCTAATGCTGAATGATAGACTGTCTTTGTGTACTAACTAAATGCACAAAATTATAATAAAACGGCTAAACTCATGTATATTCGGTAAATATAAACAGATGAGCACCAAGCGGCTCGCTGAGCCCGTTGAGATAAACGAGAGACCACCCTTGCGCTGGCAATGATGCCATGTCCGACTGCGGGTTTATGTTACCGAACACTACGTAACAGATGATAAGCACAAGAAGTCACTGTGTGCACAAAACCATCATTATTAGCTCGGGGATTACCGGCTTCTATGCCGTTGGTTCAGTCCAGCCCCCATTCCGATTAAAATTACTCTTAATTGCTCTGTATATCTTCCGTGGCAGGTAGCATCTTTACCGTACCAGCATCCTCGCTTTATCAAAGCGTTTAGGAAATGCAATGTGCCTGTATCGTATGCGTCCACCACAGCCGAGCTCCCTGTCCTTGACACTCCGAATGTGCTCCGAGTCTTGTAGACCCATTACGTCGTTCCTTACCGAAGTCGTACGGTATCTCATAAACACCTGAACTGCCAAGTGAATTTCCGTCCTTTGGAGATCGTAAGAAGTACTCATATTGGTTTGAGGATACAAAATGATCTTAATGCTACACCTTCGGCGTAATAGGCGTCCAATTCCGTTTGTCACTCTTGTAATATGAGGCAAGAATGATGGTGCCCTCTCTACTGTGTGGTGATGTCTAAACGTCCCTGAGCTCTTGTACGCTGACTTTGTCTCCATCTTCAACCATATCTGTTTCTCTCCAAGCTCTCCAACGTCTCGTCTCGTCTCACATGTTGCAACATTTGTAATAGTTTAGATATTCATATTGTATCGAAAGCTAATAAAGTCATGGGTTTCATCTTTCGCATAAGCAAACCTTTTAAAAAGCAAAAATCTATTATTATTCTTTTCAATACATTAATAACTAGCATTCTAGATTACTGTTCAGTTATATGGTCTCCTTTATACAAAACACATACAGATAAAATAGAAAACATACAAAAACGTTTTATTCGTCAGCTAAGTTCTAAGTTTGGATTTAGAAAAATTCTTCCTACCTACGAACTTAGGTTAAAACATTTCAACCTTCATACCTTGGAACATCGGCGAAAGATTACCGATCTCGTTGTATGTTACAAAATTGTAAACAATTACATTGACTAGCCCGACCTGCTGTGCCACTTCTCACTCCGCGCCACTAGCAGAAATAGCCGTAATCTACAACTCTTCTCCACTCCGAAAGCTAATAACAATGTGTTTTACAATAGCCCAATAACGCGCATGACGCGTTTTTATAATGAACTTCTTAAAAAAAATCCCGATTTGGACATAATGAGCGATAAGCTAGGTTTCCTACTCAAGGTGGCTAAAAATAATCTTCACATTTAATCTTTTTACTTTTTTTTTTAATATTATATATATATATATATTCCAATGCCTGCCTAAAACAACATAACCCGCTCATTCTATTAATAATTAATGAATTGTTAATATAACTGTTGCATGCTAGTTTGTATTACTTATACATATGTAAGGACTTTGCAATTTCTCTCTAATGTTGTGCATAGTTGTAATCGAGTTCCAGGCGGGTGTGTATCATAATGAATACGCACTTTTAGTATAATTACAGTTTACAAACGTTCATAACGTATACTAACGTTAGGTATAATGTATTAAACATCTATTTCCAAATAGTATAATACAAAAATAATATAACGTTAATAATATATACCGTTGTTTAGTCTAACGTACATATTAACGAATTCCGTTTCATATATCAATATAAAGGTATAAAAGTTAAAACATATACTAACATCTGATATAACGATATAAATATAACTGCCAGAAAAGTAAGAAAGTTAGGTTAAGTTCTACAAAAAGGTATACGTTATATTACTTACCCTTTTCAATCCGTTCTAGCCTCGAAACCTAATAAGCAATCCAAGTAATAAATCAGGGTAAAACCGACTGGGATTGGTTAGGTTTCGAGCGTAGTTTCCCGGATAAATAAAAGACCTACTTACTTTTAATTCATTGTTTACGCATCGTCATCCTTGCGAAACCAAAAAAAAGGGGGGACGGGGGGGCGTAGCCCCCCACAAGGGGGGCTCGGGGGGCGGAGCCCCCCGCATTAAAAAATAAATTTGTATATCCCCTACTCTAACCTGGATAGGTTCGTTAGGTACCTTTTATCCCTTAGAGCAGAAATAGAAGCCCCGCGCAGCGGGGCTTCGTCGATCGGTTCCCAGGTCTAAATCGCTTCCTATACGGATACCGCTTAATAAACGGATAAATAGTAAATCAATTCAAATGAAATATAATGATAATTCTATAGTTTAATTATAAAAAAATTGTAGGGGCTTATATTTTGTGTAAGATAGTTGTTTTGTATATTAGATTATTTCAATGTTATACCAATTAATCGTTATCGTAAACGATATTATATGTTACGTTCATTATACATTTTACAATTATTCATTTAATAATTATACCTTTTATACGTTATATTTATTACACGTTAGGCATTATACATTTATACAAACTGAATTTATACGTTATGATTTATATAGCATAAGTTCGTATACGTTATATTACTTACCCGTTCCAGGCTGTATTAAGTTGTTTAAGTATTGTGTTATCAATGTTTAAGTTTGAAACTTGTAACTGTGCCTTTTTGAAAATAAATAAATAAATAAATAAATAACAGGAGGTAATAAATAGGAGATGCCTGTGTCCAGCAGTGGACCGAAATAGGTAGGCGAATGATGTGATGTGAATAAAATATATAAACTCATTTCGCATGTATTGTGAATCACAGAACCGCGAGGACAGGTTTGCGAGATAATGGTATAAGCCAGTTAGCAGGTAGCTTTTCTATAGACTTTTTGTGACAGACAATCATTCTGACCTAGCATTAATAATCCATCAAAAAAACGAAGTGTCCCATCCACCTCTCTCTTAAATGTGAACTTTATTCTGGGATGCATCTCATTAAGATCGGTTAGTAACACATCAACAACTCTATCAGGAATTACAGCAAAAACGTCATCCACATTTTATAACCAGCATCTCGGCCTTTTCGGACAACTCTTGAATGCTCTCTGCTTAAATTTATCCATGAAAATGTCGACCAGTACCAGCACTACATTATGAGAGAACTCTTTGCTTCAATCTGCAAATAATACTCCCCTTGCCAAACGGAATAGCAACTATTCAGGAAATGTTCGATGAATTTTATGTGCACAGTCGTTACGAGCTACAACATCTTTAATTATTTTTATAGTTTCTAATACCCGCAAACAATGAAGCTACATCAAACTCAACTACATAGTCTCGTCTTCATTCAACACGACATTTTCCAAAAACTGTACAAAAACACTTTACCTGATCTATTTTTCATAATAAAACATACAAAAAACTATTCACCTGCTTAATTTTCTCAAAATATTCCATCAGGGTTCCATAAAAATACTATTAAATTGTTTGTTAAATGGCATAATATAGTAACTAACAAAAAGTTTTTATAATGTGTCCGCAAAATAATGTTGTAAATAACAGATACGTCAAAACTTACATTCATAATTCCAACGTATCTTATAGTATGTATTACTTATGATCAATGACCATTTATGACCACCGGCGTAAAGTGAAGTAAGTAATACATACCACAATTTTTAGGGTTCCGTAGCCAAAATGGCAAAAACGGAACCCTTATAGATTCGTCATGTCCGTCTGTCTGTCTGTCCGTCTGTCACAGCCGATTTACTCAGAAACTATATATGCTACAGTAACGAAATTTGGTAAGGATATGTGTTGTATGAACCGCTACAGGATTATGATACTATATTGTAAAAAAAAAACATTGGGGTGGGGCCCTCCATACATGTAACTGAGGGATAGAAAAAAAATTGTAGTTGTATATAAGCGTGTGGAGTATTAATAGAAAGGTCTTTGAAAATGATATGAAGGTTTATAAATCTCATTTTTATTTAAGCAAATCGTTTTCGAGATATCATCTCTCAAAGTCTGAAAAATGTGTCCCCCCCCTCTATTTTTTAAACTACGCGATATAAAAATCTAAAAAAAATATATGTTATACACATTTATAAACTCTATCAACGATTTTTGGTTTGATTAAATTATCTTCTATAGTTTTTGAGGTAGGTTGATTTAACTGTATTTTTTTAATAATAAATTGATAATAGTACGGAACCCTTCGCGCGCGAGTCCGACTCGCACTTGGCGGGTTTTTGTTAGATTCTCTTCTCCGTCATATACTGTCGTAAGTGCAATTCCAGCAAAAATATGAAATATATCAGAGAAGTAATTATATCACTATAAAGATAGTATCTTTGTTATTGATTATGCCAATTTCCAAAGCAATCCATTGAACTATGTGACTATCGTACACATTTCAAACTTTAAAGTGCTCTCCTGTAAACTTGCCATTTTCAACTTACGACAACTTACGTAGGGGCCGTCGATATTGCAAGAACTTTTAGTAATCGACAATAAACATCGTCTTTTTAGCGAAGCAAAATTATATATTGTCACAAAAATACGACAATAGTCGCGACATTCCAACATAGGAACCTCATATCAAGAATTTACGAAAATCGTTCTAAACCTTGTGACAATTGTAACGACTTTCCGAAAGTAAAATAGTACATTACGATACAAGTGCGAAAAAAAATAAGTGGAGTGGAACGAGTGGAGATAAATTAAAGCACGACCGAAGGGAGTGCTTTAAATCTACACGAGTTACGAATTTCCTTTTCGCAGGTGTTTCCTTTTCGTTAGTGATGATAATTGTATATTGGTGGCAAACAGGCACACGGACCGTCTGATAGTAAGCGGTAGACGTAGCCTGCGGAGGCTTGTGACATCAGTAACAGTGATATTATACAATTATTGTCAAACTTGTCATTATGGCATTGTTTGTGTGTTGGGTCAATAGGGTTATTAAACAGAGATACGTTTATGCTACTGTTGCTTTACTAAAATACAGGCTAGCTCATTAAAATCAGTCAGTATGGGAATGTCTGAAACTATCGGACATACGAAAATAATTATGTTCTTAGGAACCATGTCATCGATTGTAATAAACAGAAAAACCGCATTCATATATAAAAAAAAAACTACCCAGCAGGGGAATCGAATCCGGTTGTTTTGAAAAAATAAACTTATCTGCACTATTTCTATTCGGAAATCCATTGTGTAGGTCTTAAGCAGTAAATAGTAGTATTTGTTTTTAGGAACCATATCTATCACCGATTTTGATAAAAAAAAAACTGCATTTATAGGTACATTAGAAAAAAAAAACGCGTTGAATATGTGAAAACAATGTATTTTAGAGACTTTTACTGTTTTCATATATTCAAAACGTTTTTTTTTCTAATGTATAAATATAGTTTTTTTATCAAAATCGATGATAGATATTTATGATTCCTAAAAACAAATACTACTTAGTATGTCTTACAGTTTCGGAATTTCTCTTTCAAAAAAAATAAGTTTTAAGACAAAATATTATTAAATGACGTACTGACATTTCTAATACTCCCTAGGGAATTTCACTTTTCTATTACTCCCGCTATGCATGCAAGCAATGGCGCGCTTAGACAGCAAGTGTGATGAAAAGGTGACGTTACTGGCCCCCAAGATCGCCTGATTTGACAGCTCCTGATTTTTTTTCTGTGGGGTTATTTAAAAGGAGCATTCCATGGGCTGTCCCGTACAAACGCGTGTATATTTCGTTAATTTGAGTTTTCTTCCGGGTTATTAGTTATTATATACCTATATTTTTGAGCAACATTTTTAACTCCTCTAGTCACGAAAGACAACTTTGATAAACCCACAATTTTGAGAAAAACCGTGTTCGTACGGGACATCGGTGGACTTTTTCGTGGAATGCACCAAAAGGATTTGTCTTTTCTAATTGGTTAACGAACCTTTAGCAATTAAAACAAAATACTTGAACCACGATCACTGAAATAACGCCGGAAATGTGTGAAAAAGTGATGAAAAATGCGATGGCATCTGCGATGCTACCTACTGGAGGTGGATATTTGTCTGATTATTTTCCATGTGTAATTGCCGACCCAAAATAATTATATTTAACCAGTGATACTTTATATTATTTTTGTGTTATGTATAGAATAAAATTTCAAAAATAAAGTGTATATATCTAATTTGGCCATCCTGTATGACTATGAATATATTCTAGATTAACTTATACACTGTTGTGCCAACAGTACTTTCAAATCCCATTGTAATCTCTGTTTAATAATACCCACTTCAATATAATTATTACTCGAACTATTCATTGCGCCACCGAGTACACGACATATTCTCACGAAATTTTGCTTTGCTCCTTGTTCTACCTTTGTCAATTTTGGCAATACGTCAAAACAGCGGTTAACTAGACAACTCATTTTAATGATTTAGAAATAATATCTGTCCAATTTGCGAAAGAGACAGAAATATATTTGTCACGATGACAAATGTCTACTCTTTTCGAAGAACGTCACAACAAACCACTCTGTTCTAAATTCAAATTATTGACAACCTATTCAAGACGTGTGGCTGACCATAAAGAATTTAAAGCGATGTGTATATGACATTAAGGTATATTTTCCATAAATGTTCAGATATTAACGACCACCCTGACTGCTCCGATATTTCTGATTATCTCTGTGCTCCGATATTTTTGCCTAATTATACGTAACGAATTCATTGAAAAGTGGTTGCTCCTAAATTTGTGACGAATTACATGCCTCTAAATTACCTATTGCCCTTTTCTCACGTAACGAATTTATTGAAATTTTACGTTGCTCCGATTTATTTGGGGACCTCGACCGCTACCATATATCTGATGGCGACTGTACCTAACTTTAAAGAGAAGATAGTATATTCCTTTCAACATTTCGTACGTTCTACTTTTGCTTTCGAATGGAGCTTGATTTATAGAACATATTCTTCTTTGTCACTAACTTCCTGACATACTTTACCACCGCAAGGACATGTGTAACTTTCTAGACTCATCACATTAATGTATTATGTAGGTTCCTACCTACTTGTGAAGTTTAACACTTACGGTACCCCTAGGTGAGCTTATTTTATGTACGCGAAAAGGACTAAAGGTACAGATCATTTTATCACACTTATTAGTCTTATTACTGCCGTCTATAGGCAGGTGGCACTATTCATCAGTGCTGAATATATGCCTCTCCTATTAAAGTCCATTTCAAATAAGCAGGCAATTAAAAACTATATTATGTATGGTCTGTTCCGGATCTCCACCGTCGCACGCCGCCGACTCGCTCCACCCCCATTTGTGCCAGAGGTACGCACAGTTGCCCACACCTGTTCTCAGACGGTTGAGCCTGCACCATATTTGGCGGCTTTCTTTAAACCCTTTGGGCCGCTCCAGATACAACGGATCGGTCGAAGATTTTAAAGAACTGACAAAGGACGCGAGTGGAAAACTGTAAATTTTAAATTTTAATTTGATGTAATCACTATTGTCTGAACCAGTGTGTAAATGCCATACAATAAATAAAATAATAAGAAGGCCCGATTCTACTTGACAAAATCATTAGGCGTCAACAATAGGATCAGTGATAACAAAATGTACCTGGCCAGACCCTTTTGTGGCGTGATATTCTTTGCATACATCGGTGTAGGTACAACACGTGTCAATTTGTAGTGGACCAAATAAATGACAAAAGTTTCGAGTGGCATCGGGCCGTCGTATTTAAAATGGACTATATACTACCTACGTAGACGGACGTATTAGGAGGTAATGCCCATAATTGCCACGCTGGGCAAGTTGGTTGGCGATCGCAGTATTGTGTCCACTATGATGAAGCTGCTGACCATCATGAATCTTCCCTAAATGAATGGTCAGTGAGATTGAACATCTCTTCGTAGACACCCATGGGAAGAATAATTGGACAAATGTATTCTTACTTCCGTCACCATGCGGTCGCCGATACTCGTGTCAAACCAGTAGCCGTACCCATGACCATGAGCCGCCGCTACGTTATTCACATGCGTTTATTTTCTATACGCCTCACTCACACTAATAAGCAAGTACAAGCGGGATAGATACAAAGTAAATGCCCGTTAATAAAGTAGCGGTAGCTCATGATAGGACTACTACGAACAAATAAAGCATGGAAGCCGCGCGCGATACTAAATTGCCTTTCAAAAACGGTCCTGAATTTTAGTTGACAAGTGTCACCCCCTGTCCAATGCATCACGGCAATGAAGTTGAATGTCAACCTATAAAAACTTAAACCGCCATTTAAAAATAGTTGAGATTAGCTGGCGTTAGACGTCCATGTTATATATGGTCGCAGTAGGACTACAATTAGAGTGAGTAAATATGAATCTCTTCCTATATCTCGTAACCTATATAAGTTGAAGCAATCTCACTGCCGTAATAATATTAAAAAAGTTAAGCTTGTTAATTAAACGGTAGAATTCCTAATTACAATTTAATTTGTAACAATGGTTCAGAATTATACTTCTTTTGACAAAACTCTTACTTTATTCAGTGCCGCTTTGAAAGAATACTGTGTCCTTTTATTATCTTGAATCCATTTCGTAATTGTTCTGAAGTATTTATACCTACCTACTTAAGTGTTTGCCAAGTTTAAGTCCTGACTTTTAACCCATGTTTTGAGAAGGGTTATTGTTTCGTATTATTCTTAGTAAAGCAGTATTTTTCATGTTTATAGAAGTTAATTTTGCAGGCTTCAAATCCTTGAGGACAAAGTTGGCGACGTTTGGATTGTATAATTTAAAACAACCTCGAATCATACACAGTAATTTACCTTCAAGCAAGTTATCTAAGTGCAGCCAAATGTGCAATATATTTTGTAGTATACACCCCAGTTTAAAAGCACAGACGACGAAAAGTAAATTTTAGAAGATGTTGATGTTGTTTAAAGATGACTGCTGAAATATATCTGATGGCGACTGTAGCATATGTGAATGCTGGACATAATATATCTGTCACCGATTTGAAATTGTGGGAACGGTTTCCTTGTGAATATTAGAGTATACTCCACTCTGCTGAACGTACCTTTCTTAGGGTTCCGTAGCCAAAATGGCAAAAAAGGAACCTTTATAGTTCATATTCATACGCCATATCCGTCTGTCCGCAGCATAGCTCAGTGGCCGTTCATACTAGAAATCTGCAATTTGTTACTGGTATACATATTGATTATGCCAACAAAGTGGTACAACAAAAACTAATACAATTTTTTTTGGGTTACCTCCCCAACTGGTGAAGTGGGGATTTTTTTGAATTGCTGTAATGCTATAGTGTGGGATATCATTGAATAGGTTTCCTAAAAAGATTGAGGGTCTTAAGGGAAAGTTTTTTTCTAAAGTCAATATTTTCTTGCTTTAGAAATGTTGTTTTCTAAAATAAATAAAAATAGTTACAAGTCAATTCCCACGAAATTAACAGATTTATTGTAATTATTTTTAATACCAGTGACTTTGCGCGCCTGTTTTAGAGCTCAATCTTCAGTTCGACGACCGTGTATTAGTCGTAATCCATTCCAAAATCAATAAACTTCCAAATAAAATAGAATTTCGATAATTTAGGTCCACGTGCCTATGAATAGTATGAATCTGACAGCTGTGTGGACCAGACGCCTACTCTAGCGCCGCCGGGTGGCAGGAAAAATATCGAAAACCCTCATTGAATCAATCATCATCAATATCATCATCATCTCAGCCATAAGACGTCCACTGCTGAACATAGGCCTCCCCTCTGGACCTCCACATGTACCGGTTAGATGCGACCTGGATCCAGCGTGTTCCGGCGACCTTCATCATTATCTTATTGAATCAATTTCTACCAAAAAAATGGACAAATACTTATTTGCAAAAAAAAAACAAATATATCTGCCAAAACAGAACAGAACTAAATTTAATGCACGCGGCAAAACATGCCGCAAATATCTACTTGCAATTGAAAGAATATAAGAAACCAGGGGCCTACTATTTAATGTGAACAGTGCAATAGTATCAAATAAAATGCCATAATGCTTAACACCATCGTAAAGCTGCTTAGCTCTAAAGATTATCCCACTCTGCTGAGTCAAAGTAAATTACTTTAAAAGCAAAGCTAAGCTTATGGACTTACTGTGATAATAATAAGGTAAAACTCATGTAAATGAAATACACCACTACGCAAATAAATAATTTATATTTGATTTAAATAATTTACGAAAATATTATGCGTAAGGTTTACTAGTATTTTTAACCGACTTCAAAAAAGAAAGAGGTGTTCCATTCGACTGTTCATATTATTTGTACAGTCAAACAACTGGAACCCTAGGCCACTCGGGAACTGTCACAGTGACGTCATAATATATATCATATAATAAGAAATCTACTACTTGTCATTTTGACATGGTTCTAGAGTTAAGGTGCGTTTAAACCAAAAGAGCATTCGCTGTTCTAGCGCCCGTTCTACGAAATCAACCAATCACGTTTTGTGTACTGATCGAATTTCGTAGAGTGGGAGGTTAGAACAGCGAACGCTCTTTTAGTTTGAACGCACCTTTACTCCATATCTCCGAGAATCGTGAACCAATTTTAATTTTTTTTTATCGATCGCTGATATCCCCGAAATGGTTCCGTCGCCAAATCGGGGTCAGCTCATGGTAACCAAAGTGATAAGCCAGTTGCGTTGATTTCCCAAATGCTGCGATTATCGCACTAAACAACCGAGTGATTTAATCAAAATTATTGAATATCAGACAAATATCGTGAATAAAATAAAATAATGTAACGGAATCTTGTAGAGTCGTAAGTAATCTAACTTTAACTATAACCTCTCTCTCCAAGTCACAATCTGCAAAAGAAAGCAACCATAAAAAGTTATGTTCCAATTACAATAAAAACCTCTCTTAAATCAGACCCAAGAGAAACATATTAAAACAATGAATTTCGAATAGTGTGTTTGTTCTCGTAAAATAGGCTTCTCATTGTGTTTCGTGCCAAATAGAATTACTTAAATACTTATTTTAGCTACATCTTAAGGATTGCGTATAAGTAGCAGAGTCATCAAAAAGTTTTACGTTCATGCAACGTTCAAGAAGGAGATATTTTTATCTTTTGGAATTTGAGGCAACAGAATGGATTGTATTTCTAACTTTTCACGAAACGAATAGGTAATATCTTATTCTGAGAAGTATTTTACGTATTCTTCAGCTTCAATTTAAATCATAATAATTATGTACTTACTCGTAGATACCTGCTAATATTGTGAATTGATCATCTCAAAAGTAGCAATGTACCTATTAAATCTTCCTCCTAATAAATCTTTTTGAAATGTTCATAATTGTACTCTAGTTAAAATATTAAATTAATGTAAAGCCAATTCATTATTAGATAAAATTAATGTACTTATAAAATATTGTACTATTATAATCTTTATTTAAATGTTTTCTTACGTTAGGTTTTTCACAAAATATCTATAAAAGTAAAATAAAATAATTTATCGTACAACAAATTATATGTATTTTGAGTTGGTACGAATGAGATACATTCGGATAAAATAAAAATTAAATAAAAATTTTAATGTATGTAAATACTTATATAATTTTACTTTTTTTTTAAAGTAAATAATTCATATATTATGAGAAATCCGCTCACTACACGCACAAGTATAATAAGGTAAATTAAGTCACATCAGCTAAACTTATTTGTAATGACTATTATCAAAAGTTTTTTACCTACGTACGTATAGGTATCAAGATCCTTTTCTTTAAAAATTAAATATCGTAGTAGCAAGTTGACCGTAAAGAAAGTGTTGTTGTAGGAATCTTGACATTTTTTAATTTAAAACCTTCATATTTTATGGAATTTAAATTGAAGACCAATCATCATCATCATCATCATCATCATCATCATCAGCCTATGTTAGTCCACTGCTGGACGTAGGCCTCTCCTATTAACTATGCGTATAGACGCATTAGGAGGTAAATGCCCATAATCGCCACGCTGGGCAAGCGGATTGGCGATCGCAGTAATGTGTCCACTATGATGACGCTGCTGCCCATCATGAATCTTTTAAAATGGCCAATACGAGTACATAATTATCATATCTCTAATTCCAATCATCATCATATCAGCCGAAAGACGTCCACTGCTGAACATAGAACTCCCCCAAGGATTGCCGCAATGACCGGTCCTGCGCATCCCGCATCCAGCAGTCATCAGTCCACCTTGTGGGAGGCCTACCCACGCTGCGCCTTCCGGTACATAGCCGCTACTCTGGAACCTTTCCGCCGCAACAATTCAAAACAAATACTATTTTTTATACGCAATTGCTATAGCAAAATACCCGACCTAAATCGAAAAAAGCGATTACATCTCTCTCGAATAACTCCAAAATCCGAACAGCCACAACATCCAATATCAATTTAACGCGACAACCGATTAAGACGTAAACAAACCCTCAAATCGCAGATAACCTGTTGAATCTCGCCGGTTATAGATTTTAACCGTATCCGTGTTAGTAGGCGGCCCGGTGACCCAGTTTCGGGCCGCAGACCCGCTGCACCCGGGCATAGTGCCTGTCGGCGAAAATTGGGTTGCCATTTTGAGTTTAATTAATTGTTCGAGTACCTGCGACCAGCTGACATATTCGGATTACAAATTCTTATTAAAAAAAAAGTATTTCCTTGTGTGTATTTAGGAAAATAACTATAATTGTAACAAAAAAAACTATAAACTTTTCGATCGACATAATTTTCTGTCTGCTGCGTTACTTTTCATGAATTTACAAATGTACGTCAATTAATACTATACACATATTTACAATGAAAAACAGTTGGAACCTAAATGTACCGATGTGAACTTGTGTGGGGCCTAACGCATGTATATATAAGCATTTTTTCTAGCAAACTGACGAAATTGTCACCTACGCTACGGGACAAAATAGTGTCGATAGAAAAGTTGATTGGCCCAAAAATAACTGCTTAAGCTTAATTCAAGAGAGCGTAATGGACTACTTTACGTATCGAGTAAACGCTAATTTTGGCTTTAGTAGGTACCTACCTAGGTATTCGAAAATGCTAGCTTGGCGCGTGTTTCTATTGCGGAGTCGAAACTAAAGGACTCTGATTATATCTCGCTAGTTTTTCCAAAGTTTAACTTGTTAATATTAATCGAAAAATGAAATTGCAACTGAATCTCTCTCTGGGGATCAAATATGATTCAATACGAATTCTATTTGTGTTGGTGAAGCTCGAATGTCATTGTTTGCTAGCAAATAATAAATCAAATTGAATACGCACTAGATCGTATGCCAATTTGAAATTAAATTAGTTGCGGTGTTAAAGTTATTAGTTCTGCTCGAGGTTCATCAAAATTTCAGTTAAACATAGAGCAGTAATAATTCAATTTCAACATTCCCATAATAAAATGGAGTTTGGTGAAATCGGAGAATCACAGACTACAAATGGCGATTATGAGACTACAAGTTTTGCTTCTCTCTTCTAAGCTGAAATGAGAAACTATTGCAATTAACATGATCATTTATTAAGCTTGTAGAATATTAAAACAGGTAACGAACTTCTATATGGGAGAATAATCTTTCATCTAGAAAAAACGTTGACCTTTAGTTATTTTGGGGGCTGTGACAGAATTATCTCGTATAAAATTAACTTTTAATATATTTTTCCCCTCACTAGCTCTTAAAGTGCTCGTTTATCCTTTAATACGAACGTGTAAAAACGCACATTATTCACTTGTGTGGCAAAGTAATGACCATGGTTTTGGAATAACAAAACGTAAAATGCTCATGGAAATTGTTCCATATTAATGATAATTAAATAATTTGTTTGAGAATTTAGTGTAAAATACAAACCTTTATTTAATATGATGATTTTAACATATAAATCCTAAAATTCCATAAGTAACAATTGTTTTAGTGAATGATAATAAGATGACTAGATGCAATCACAAAACGCAGAAAATGTCAACGTCAACATTGTCAAAGAATATTATAGGTTATAATCTTTATTTACCGACTCGAACACGCATAAAAATAGTAAACTAAACAACTTTCAGGGTGTTCTGTTATAATTTTGTAAAAATAATGAATGAGAATGATTTAATAATGCATTGGCGTTGGTGTGCAACTACAGGAATGTGTTAAAATCGAGCTGCATTTACTTTTTCGTGGTAAGTTTACTGCGACAAAATCTTGCATTAAATACATGATGCATTTGGAAAATTATTATCACTAACCCGATGATGATTGTAATGTGAACAAATAATTACCTTTTTTGAGTTTCCTCGCTATAGTGAGGGGAAAAGTTTTGTGTTACATACGGGTGCAAATGTATTTTACTTCTCGTATGTTAAAATTTCATACTCGCGGGTAAAATACAACTTTGCACCCTTGTATAACAAATAACTATTTCCCAAACATGCAATGAAATATTGTCTTTACGACTCCGAAGTATCGCTTTTAAGGCGCAGTAAGTCACTGGGATGGAAATGGAATTTCATAACACTGTTCAGGCCTAGGCCTGAAAAGTAACTTTTTTATAATTTCGACAACATTGTCATTATTTTTTATTTTATTTCTTTGTATGTTTGAGAAAAGCACTATTATACATGCCTCTGCGTCAAAACGGATTCCCGGCCTCGTTACCTATCCTCCTCTGATGTAATGTACTATTAAATCGCATGAAAAGTAACTTACATTTAAATGAAATATATCGAATCTGAAATTAAATAAACTGATTTTACAAACACAAATACTTTCTAACTGGTTTCATGCAGAATGTTTTGCGCTAACCGATACATTTAGATCTGAAGCTGATTTTGCTATTTCGTTACTTCATTATCTTACTAAACTTCGCATAAATTGAAGGTTTCTCAGGTCAAAACTGATCCTTACAATACTAGTACATTACGATACAAGTGCGAAAAAAAATAAGTTCGATACGAGTGGCGATAAATTAAAACACGACCGGAGTGTTTAAAAACGACACGAGTGACGAATTTCCTTTTCGCATGTGTATTGTACGACGTTTTTCAGTGCAGGTGGCAGTCCGATGTTTCGAAGAAAAAATCCTAAATACCTACGTATTAAGGTTAGGTACAAGAAGGTCATACAAATAATTTAATAAAATCACCACAGGCTGCCAACCGAAGATGAGATAACTTTCCAAATACCGTCTGGCGTTGTCAGCTGATTTATTCCAAGCACGACCTCCGACGGACTCGACATATTGATTACCACGACTTTGATGATGAGTTCTCGACATATTTACATTGAAAAAAAAGCGATAAATAAATATTTACACCGAATTTTTTTCTTTAATTTAATCAGTAGTCGCCATGAATGCTTTATCCACTAGACAAGTTAAACTACTAAAACAATACTTTAACAACTTAAAAAAAAAGTTTATTCAGCTGCTTGTGTTGTAAGTAATTAGGGAGATAAGTATCCGAGTGATCGTGACTGCTCCATTGTCTACGTACTTAATTATATTAAGGCCTGTTTGCAACAATCCCTGGACAAATATATCCATCAGATAAAATTATGACTTTAACTCACATTATATATTTTATTCGGGGACGATGAAACAGGCCCTGAGGCACTGGTCTCACCGCGGACTACTGAGCTATGAATTAGTGAAAAAGGGTATAACTCGCGTGGAAATTGGAAAACGGTGTATATATACTTAATGCACTTGTATTAGAATTGTATTATGCACTTATTTTATTATATCCTTTTCACAAACCTCGCAAAAAGAGAGAGACACCGGCGATACTCGCCCAGCTGTCAGCTATCACCGCCGGGCGAATATCAGCGCGTCTCTTTTATTTACACAGGAGTGCGTATCTTATGTTCGTGTTTATAACCCATAGTTCATAGCTTAATAGCTCGCGGTGAGACCAGACATTCAGTGGCTTTAGTGAAAAAAGCGACAACTTCCCGAGGTTTGTGAAAAGGATATAATAAAATATGTGCATAATACAATTGTAATACAAGTGCATAAGTATATATACACCGTTTTCCATGCACGCGAGTTATACCCTTTTTCACTGGAGTCACAGACATAACTCGTTACCATTAGAGGTAACAAGCAAACAAGTACTCGTAGTTTAGTTCTGCAAATCATGCAATAATATTCTGCCGGTGACTAAAGCACCAACGTGTTCAATATATCGCTTAACACTTTTCTGTGAAGGCCACGACCCAAAACTGTCAGTATAAAGAAGATAAAGCGTTACCCGAGGTTGTAAACATAGTTTATTTTGCTAATACTTCGTAAAGAGCTGGGCTAAGGATAACCTAGCGGGCGACAAAGGATTCTTGGTTTATCCTTTAAGACGAAATAATATTGCGTCAGATCTCTCCACACTATTGAAATCCAAACGCCACATTCGTGTCATAACTGTACAATAAGCAAAAGTTTTCCGAACATCATTCTTTTGATACTTATTTAAAAGTTGCCACTGCATCGAGCTTCCTATTCGTATATATAAAAAACCGGTCAAAAGCATGTCGAGCCATGCTCAGTGTAGTAAATCCTAATACAGTGAGGCAATTGACTTAAGTAATACCTGAGTAGGTAATAAATTAATCAATCAGTTTCTCGCGTGATAGGTGCCACAAATGACCTAGGTTAGTCGCGTATGATATTGAGACTCATTGGTCTCTTCCTTCAAGTAATTGAGTTACAAATGGCATTGCACCCAGCGACGCTCGCCATTTGTGTCTAGCAAGACCGCAATTTGTCGTGATAAATGTGAATACAAACAAGACGCTATTTTGAAATTTATAAAATGTTCAGTTGAGATAAGACTAAGAGATTGACAAGTTTAACTACAAAGCTTCGTGTTTTATTAAAAAATCTAATCTTGTTTTCCTACTACCTATAAACAAGTAGGAATTATCAACTGTCAAATGTTTTGCTATGCCAGTAGAACATAAAAGGCTCGTATGATAATAAAACATTTACATACCTATGATACCCATTGTCACCTATCTTTTTCCGACATGAAAATTCACGTCGACGTTTCTTAAATAACTACATACCTACACCAAACAGTGACCACCTCGGGTGCTTGAGTACACAATAAAAATACTTATAACATTTTGATAACCATAAATAATACTGCTACGATAGGACAAAGATGCAAAGTTTCAATTTATTCTGCATAATGAATACCTACTCGCAAAACATGAACTTTAGAGTAGGTAGTGAAGGATCTCGAAGCGCCAACCGAAAGAAAAACAACGTTTGTGTAACATGTTTCAAGTCAAAAGACTTCACTGAAAATCAGCGTCATGTAGTGAGTTTCACTGCGGGACATCATGCTGAGTGAAGACCTTTTAGCGTAATTCACTGTACCTGTACACACATGTAAATTGTTAATTTAACCAAGCAAATTTAACATTTTTTTGTGCTAATAAACATTTCTTATTCTTATTCTTAAAGATACATTCTAAAGGATCACTAGTTTATACCTACATAGTTAACATCTCTTTGTTATCTATATCTATTCACTGGTCACACTCTAAAAGGAATCCACAAAGAAAATTGAGTACCTATCCATAACAAAAAAATGGTTTCTAAATTTAGAGCTTCACTTCACGCCGAATACTGAACATGAATGAAGGTGGAAAATAAGAAAATAATTCACAAAATATTATCGAAGTTCGGTCCCCATTGTATGGGTGCTAATTTCAGAGAAAAAGTTCGCAGTTCGCATATTTTATATACGTTACCGATACGTAATGTAATAAATTTATTAGGTTATGACTAGGTACGCGTATTAATAAGTATCTCGACGCTATTAAGAATGCATGTAATCAGTGTATTACATACGTACCTACACATAATATTTGATTGCTCATAGATACATATTAGTAGTATAGGTACATAATAGTATAAGTTTAGACTTTAGAACGTTGTTGCTGGTTGCTGGTACAGGGTACAATGGGTACCTACATTAGGTATATGTAGTCCTCCAGAGTAGATTTCTTGGAAGACATTGTGGGCAGAAGCTACGAACGAAGCTGTAAATTTGTGGTTGTTGACTAAGTGGAAGCAAAGTGGAAGACGACATTGAAACGTAAGTATTAACTTAAAATTAAAGTTAAATATTTTGGGACATCTTACACAAATCAACCTAGTCCCACGGTAAGCTCAATTAAGGCTTGTGATGTGGGTACCAGGCGACGATATATATATAATAGATAGATAGATACATACACAGCCACGACCAAGGAACAAACATTTGTGATAAATAAATACACAAAGAATGCCCTCGCCGGGATTCGAACCCGGAACCTCCAGCTTCGTAGGCAGGGTCACTACCAACTAGGCTACAGAGGCTGACAAAATGAGATCTTATCAACATTTAGTTAGTATCATATATATTATGGATTTATTGACTTTGTGTTCTCTGAAAACATTAAAGTTCTTGTAATTCTGCTCTTTCAGGGTTAGTAAGAACATTGAGAAAATTATCCGGCAATTAATTCTTTATAAATTCAGCCCTAAAAAATACTATTAGAATTATATAATTTATTTTCTTCAACAACACATGTTTTATAAGAACAATCTAATTAAATAGCAATTCAAGTGAATTGACATAACACTATAAATCTTTTCACTCCATTTTAGTTAATATAAAAAATAGCAGCAGAATTGAATTTTGCAATCCGGCATACATTTTACTGTAGGAGCCAGTTCTATTGGTTTTAATTTTTAATAGTTCAGATATTATGGAGATATCGGGAGTCAATTAGGGACAGAGGGCGAATTAAAGTCCTGAACACACCGCTGCATACAAAACGTATACTTACGTCTGGACATTCAAGCTTGTTTTGAACAGAAGTGTGAAGAGCATGAGTTAATATGAAATTATATGATACAATCCTATATACCGGCACCATTTTTAACCACTTGTGTGGAGGGCTTGTTTAAAAAGTGGAATCCATGCTACGAAACGTAGTTGACATTCCGTTTCGTTGCCGTTTTATAAGCAGCAGTGCGGTCATACCTTAATAACAATGTATGTTGTGTGTAATAACTCAAAAACGAAGTTCCTATCCACCGATAATCAAACATTGAAACGCAGTGGCAGCAATTGAGCCCAAAACTTCAATGCCATAAAGCCTCTAGAACCTTATTGGAGAATTTCCGGTTTCGGTGATTTGACTTTCAAATCACTCGCGGCGAAAATTGAATCGGAATGGAACGCGTGCGCTTGGTTTAACTTATCTGCTATTCGGGTAGTTAACTGTTTATTGATTTATTGGGTACATTGGAGGGTCGGGAAGGCATATTATATGTATATCAATAGTAGATGGGACAGTAATGTTATTAAAGTAACAAAAAACCCGAAAGCGTGTACCTGTACCTACAGACCTCGGCTGAGGCAGTGTTGACATTTATCAATACACTGTCTGTCAATGACTCTTTTTGAATAATCTGATAATGTATTGGGTTGGCCGTGTGGTGACGGCAGTACAAATACATTTGTCTCCTCCTGCGGGTGTCGTAAGAGTCGACTAAGGGATTGAAGTGTCACTGACAATTATTTGACAAAATATGATGGGCAGCAGCGTCATCATAGTGGACACATCACTGCGATCGCCAATCCGCTTGCCCAGCGTGGCGATTATGGGCATTTACCTCCTAATGCGTCTATACGCATAGTTAATGGGAGAGGCCTACGACCAGCAGTGGACTATCATAGTGTGACGCATGTTGCTGTCTTGTTTTATTTGAATTTTATTATTTTCTATTCTATTCTAGTTGCTAAGATACTTTTGTATAAACTGATCTGACATTGTTGCTTAATATTATATATACTCGAGTGAACACGTAACAGTCTATATCCTTATCTGAAAAATATAATAGTGTTTTCGCTTACTAATCGTTTAATTTGATCGATCCATTATACATAGGCTGATGATGACGATGATGATAATGTATACGACTGACAGGCAACAAGGTTGCCTTGGTTCTTATCTGCCAAACCCTGTAGGTGCCAACCAAAATTAAATTGAGATATTACCTGCCGTCCGACGAAGTATTCAATTATCCACAAATAACCTTTTAAATTTTTAAGCACCTTAATAAAGTTACTTCTTTCAATGCGATAAAAAAGAGTAAAAAGTAGTAAAAAGAGGCACTCAGTGCCTCCATCGTCCCAGACGGCAGTAATTCCGCGCTGTCGTGAGATAAAAGAAGCTATTTTTAGATAACCCCTCTGGAATCTAATAAAACTGCTACTATGCCTACTAGTCGCGGGTATTGACATGTAATAAATTACATTGTAATTTTATGAAACAGATGCTATTTTAACAAAAATTATAGGACTTGGCGAAGGTACACATAGGTACTCGTAACTAATCTAGGTACTTGTTTATTAATTAATAGACCTCTGGTTTTATCAATATCGATATGAGACACATTCGAATATAATAAGAGACAGTCGTATTATTATTGTTTTCTTTTTGCGTTATTTTTCCGTAAAAGTTATAATCACCATTAGGACACGAAAGCGTTCGGAAAAAATATTTTTAAGGACGTCAAATCAGTGTACCTTCAGCTTTAACATCTTTATCTCATAGTAGTATTGACACAATAAGATTTTCTTGGTGAAATATGGGTAGGTTATCGCATAAGACTTCTATTTTTCATGGTATTGATACGACACGATGAAAAACCAATCGACTGTTCAGTAAAGGGCAAAAATTTATGTATGTTATCATTATCTACCTATTCATGGTAAAAATAACATAAAATCCCTAGCAAATTCATATCGATTGTTACTGTGACAGAGTACAAATGACACATAAATTCATTCCTTGAGGAACTACGTAGGACCAGGTAGTCTCGTCTGTTTGGTTTAGTTTCAAACCAAACAGACGATACTACGTGCGCGAATATAGGCCACGAAAAATCGAATTTATGGGCAAAAACATGTATTACTTTGTCATTTTAAACAATGACATTAACTCGCTCTGACTACGCCTGAAAGCAAAACCGCTACGTTCCATCAAGATAATGTAAAATAAAATAGCATTTGCCTTCATATTAAATTTTAGACATAGGCGTTCAGGTGGGAGGAAATTGAAAACGAAATTTTTGCTAAGCCATATATTTAGAAGCTTTCAGAACTCCTTAAAAAGGAATTTCCTTTGGAAATATTGCGCTACATTTATTCTTTGCTCTACAGTATGTAATAAATAATAGTGATATGTAACACAATATTATTTTTCCTAACTAGTGCGGAAAAGTAAACTGCGGACGCTTCGCGTGCGTTAATTTCTCTTTTTAAGGTACTTGTTATGAAAAAAGTCGTTCGATACACGTCTAAACGTCGCCCTCGTTTCACTCGGGCTCCAACTGTAGCCCGACCGACACCGAAATGTACTATACTCTACCAATATATTAAAGCCCACAACAAGAGCATGTCCATGCTCAATGTGGAGGGTTCCGTAGTTGGTCAAAACAGCTTTGCCGATTAAGTTCCAAATAGTTATCGTTGAATATATGTATTCTACAAGCCTTATTATGATTTTTCTCATATTTTTTGCCACGCTGATTGGAAATTAAAGGGAGGGAAGAGGCTTTCTCTGTAAGTACTGACTTAGGACTTAAATTTGGAAGCTTTATTATTTTTAAAGTACCTATTCAACGATACATAAACTGTAGGCTTACAGTGAAAACCCACTTTACATCTACGTGTACAAAAACAAAATAGGGTCGCAACAAAAAAAATGTTTTTTTTTTATATTTCATTCTACCATTTTTTCGGCGTGACTCTTATACCTACATCAAATTTAAATGTTCTCGTACTAACGATCACCGAGTAAAGCAACAAAAGTACAAAAGGAGTTAAAGAAAAAAATACTTTTTATAGGTATCTTTTTATTTTATTTTGGTTCTGTTAGTTTTAATTTCAATTTTTTGATAACAATAATATTAAACTGACTTCAAATAAATTGAATCTACCAAGTCCGTAATATTTTAGCAGTAGGTACAAAGTAGCAGTAAAGGAGTATAAATATTAGATTTACAAAAGTTCATTCAATGACAACTTAGGTTTTGCATAGTTTTTAACTTATCCAATGGATTTTCTCTAAAAAGAGCAAAGGAGTATGGATAGATTAAAACAAAAAAATCGTCTTTCGTCAGGTGAATAATGTGTTATAGTGGCAGTTAGTTTTCGTGTTATTTTTAGTTTTATTGTACGGAATTATTAAAAACTGGCCAAGAGCATAATTATAGAGCCATGCTCAGGATCATTCCCGGTAGAGAACACAACTTACTATCAAGTAAAAATTTATTTTCATAAAAAAAATTGAGATTTTTTATAGTTTTTAGGGTTATGGATCGAACGTCAACAATATATCATACGTTAGGGTTGAAAGGAAAAAAAACACTCGCCTATTTTACGTGTAGGGGAAGGGGGGGTTTCCCTAATAAAACACTTTTTATTTTACCACTTTGTCGACTTTATTGATTGGTACCAAATTTCAGAACGGACGGACGGACACTATAAGGGTTCCTTCTTAGTTAAATTACTAAGTTACTTTATGGCTACGGATGTACGGATCCCTAAAAAGGAGACAAGGTTTATTATAAAAACGACCAAAATTTTACTTAGTGTTCGTAATTTTTATAATGTTTTGAGGCAAGACGCAAACTGATTTCTCTGTATAATAGGTAAAATAATCCTAATATTTTACTTTTAATCGCGAAAACAAAGATTAAGACAGTTTGCCAAAGTTTACATTATACTAGCCAAGTTTGAGAAAACCCTTCTAAACCAAGAACTCAAAATGTTTATCTAATCTACCTAACTGTTGTGTACTTGTCCAAACTTACCAAGAAGTTTGCCGGTTGACTGGTACCTAGGTTGTAGGTACAACAGTACATGTAATAGGTACACATAACCAATAAAATGATTTTCTAAAATTGGTTTAAATCAGATTAGGAATCACCAACTGATACAGGTTAATGCACTGACGAAGGCCACTTCAGTTCATCTCAACCTTAGGTCAATCTACCATGAGTTGGAAAGTAAAGGATGTATTATTAGGATTAGTAAAGTAAAGGGTTTTACTCGATACGTAAAGCATTCTATCGCGGTCACACTGACATATTGGAGAGAGCGCGATGGCCGGCTTTACGTCGTTTAATAGTGACAGTTTCCAATAGCAGTTTTACTGGCAGTTCAATAGTCGTCGGTTGTCTTGGGGCTTGTGCATAAATCACGCGAGGTCCTATAGGGGGGTAGGGGGTCCAAGAAAAAATCACGAAAGATCACGTTAGGGGAGGGGGGTACAAGGAGACCTCACGTGTATTTTTCTACGATGAACAAACTAAGAAATATTGATGATTTCGGCGAGCGAACGTTAAAAGTTGACTGAAAAAATACACGTGATACTGCAAGGGGGGGGGTAGCCAAGAAACTCACCAAACATCACCAGGGGGGAGGGGGGGGGGGTCAAAAAGTAGCCGAAAAAACCTTGCATGATTTATGCATGAGCCCTTGAAATCAATAGACAGAATATTTATCAAGAAAGAAGTTTAAAAAAAGTTAAATTCTCCTTTTTTGAAGTCGGTTGAAAAATCGATAGTCGCTGATAGACCCGAGAAGTTTAAAATCCAATTACGAACACACAACACAACAAACATACTTAATGCCTTTTCTACAACTAATAAGAGTAATTAAAATATATTGAAATCAACTTTCAAGATCTTAACTCATCAATGAAACTTATTATCTGTCAAATATTATCGGGCGTGACGTCATACTTAATTATAAATCTAAACGACCTCTCCCCGATTAAGTCCTTAAAATTGAAGTCCTAAAAATTTTAATTAATTTATGTTATTTTATTTTTATAACATCGAAAAGCCACAAGTGAACGTTTTCAAATAAAAAATATGTAATGACGTGGCGTATCAAAAACGCAAAATCATTTCCAGTATCCTCGAGACTACAAAAGAAACCCGTTATGCTTAAGAACAATCCATTAACATGTTTATTTGAGAATTTTCAATGTTTTGTTACCCAAATTGTATTCAAATAGCATGAAATAAATAACTAATCTATTTATTTATTTTTAAAGTTTACAATCAACACTTATAGCATGCTGATCAACTTAGTGTACAGTACATGATAAAAAAGAATTACAATAGATATAAAAAATCTTAAACTAAAAATTTTCATCTACTGGATGCGAACCTCAAAGCAAGAAAAACAAATGCCGTCACCGACGGCCTCCGTACTTGGGAATAGCGGCCCGTATCATAGGTTTATTTCCTGGTTCACGTATTGAATTGTTTTCTCTGTATTTAATTCCTATCTATTTACTATACATTATTCTGTCATCGCAAAGCCTATCCGTACACGTAGCCTTACTGCGCTTACTTTGAAATCTTAATTTGATACGTAGGTTCAAAACACTCGAAGACAAGCTCAATAGATTAGAAGTCGTTTCTAATTCAATGTGAAATAGACTTATTAATCTTATAATCGATAAAACAATATTTTTTGTTAACATTGATTATGAGAGGTTGTATTTGTCCAAACAGTATTTCAATTAGGTACCAATTGCAAATTATATTACTTACATACCTATTGTAACAATAGCGTAGCAGCTACGAGCGTTATCTTCCGCAACTTATGCTACGCCGTAGCAATTGTAGACGCGTAGACCGCTACGCTTTCAATGTAAAATAGAGTTTTGACGAAAAGTAGTACTGAATGATAAAATTTATATTTCTCTATTATTTGTGAGAGTGCAATGTGCAGAATAAATATTATTTTCAATTTAATTGAAGTACACTCGCGGTTAATCAATACGTGTCAGAGGTAATTTGTTCATATAAATACTTAGTACCAACAAATAAAAACTCATCATCATCATCATCAGCCTATGATAGTCCACTGCTGGACGAAGGCCTCTCCTATTAAACTATGCGTATAGACGCATTAGGAGGTAAATGCCCATAATCGCCACGCTGGGCAAGCGGATTGGCGATCGCAGTAATGTGTCTACAGTAATGACGCTGCTGCCCATTATCAATCGTTATCAAAAATGGTCAGTGACACTTCAATCCCTTAGTCGACTCTTACGACACCCGCAGGAGGAGTTGGGGTGGTGACAAATGTATTCTTACTGCCGTCACCACGCGGCGTTTAAAAACTACCTGGGATGAATTCATTCTAACATCAAATTATAATATTATTACAGAATTGATCATCCATTAAAATGTAGAAAATTATCGACAGATTGATTTGCAGAGAAAAAAATATAAGCATTATTTTAAACCTGTAAAAACGTATTTAAAATTAAAAAAATATATGAAAAGTTACACGACTCGTATTATTTATCCGCAAGCGTGATATAATTTATGATTATGAGTTTTATAATGATAAACGACACTTGTATAACAGAGATCATTACTTAAATATAAATATTTATACGTAAGAGGACGAATATATATATAACTCTAATGCAATCAATTTAATACCATTAATCCGTGATACCTAATGCTCATGATGTGTCTGCAGACGTAAACTGATTACGTCTCGACGCCTTTGGAACCCTTATCAAAACGAATACCAACATTATAGGATAATTATATTGCTCCATTCTTCAAACCTAATTAAAAACGGATAGAAACAAAGTTCTAATACTTCAAATAAGTTGAACGTAACGTACAAATAAGACTGTCGTAATTTTCCTTGCCGGCATAAATAACAAGCATAAAACAGTTTTACTAGCGACATTCCAATCCTTATCCAAAAAATATCCCAAATAAAACCCACGCAAGATCCGGTGATCGTAATAAAAATATATAGTTAATTTATTTAAATCGCACTTACCGGTTAATACGGTTCCCGCGCGATGCCAAGTTCGCGAACGACTCGCAACACGACTGTCCTCTAAGACAGAGTACCGCGTTCTGACAATCTCTGGCGTCGTCCTCTACCACGCATGCGCAACCCTTCGTCGTGGCCACCAATCAGGAAACCCACAAGAACCATAGGCAATATAAACTTACAATCTACTTTATTTACAAGACTTAAGACGCGATATCGAAAGCTCAGCTCGTTGTTGTATCGGGTTTTGGAATCTAGTTGTGCTACTGACGTCAATGGCTCGTTCACAAAGCATACAGGTGTTTATTATATTATGAGAGATGCCGCAACCGTAATCCTGCAGCGAAGTTGAAGTTGTGGACACACTTTCATACCTATCTTGACATATGTTAGAGATATGATTATGATAGGTACTATCTTTTTATGAGCTTGATCGCTTTAACAAAGGTATCCACAATATATAGATGCCGATAACGGTATAGCAATAAAACTAAATAAAGCTTTGGTAAAAAGTGGGTACAGTCATCAGGGGTTTCACTTAGCACGATACGATAAAGAATAAGTTAAGATAAGAAGAAGCAATTAGAGTAACTTTTTTCTTTTCATTGGAGAAATGGGAAACCAACTTAGGTAACAAACATTAGGTAATTACGCAACGTAGCAAATGCACCAGAGATCTGGTAGGTATGCTCTAAGAATATTAACCGCAACCACATAGCATAACTTTGGGGGAAAGGCACCCTTATGCAGTATAGCTATCTCTGCAATACAGAACCATTTAACCCTTGTCATCGTCTAGAACAAATATCGCAAAGTGCCCTGGAGAGTACTGCCTCGTTACTGACTTTACCCTGCCAAGTGACTCCAAGTATAGTTCTCAGACAGCGCATATGAAAAGCATTGAGTTTGCGTTCTCGTTTTGCGTATGTTGCCCAAGTTTCTGACGCGTACAGCAGCACGTTTAGGACGAAGGTCTGATGTACAAGGCCTTTAGTGTGCATAGTGAGCTTATTGTTCCTCCATACGCGTGCAAAATGCTTCCCAATAATAGTTGATGCTCTGCCTGTCCGAGTATCTCCTTGTAGTTACATAGCGATTAAGTGGTGGTGGAACCAAGATAGCAGAAATTATCCCCGACATCAAGTGTAACACCGTCTAACGTTATCTGTGGAATCTGGTGTGCACCTTGCACCATAATGTCCGTTTTTTGGTGTTCACGCTCATAGAGAACAACCGACAGGCTTTACCAAATCTCGTCACCAATTCCTGGAGTTCGTTTTCAGAGTTTGCAACCAGTGCAGTATTCATCTGCATACAGCAGTTCTCTAGCAATTACGACTAGACGCTTGTTTTTTGACCGAAGAAGTCTAACGTTGTATAGCTTTCCATCCTTTTGTGTAGGTATGCAAATGTACTCCGACATCGCAATCCTGGAAAGCAGTCAGAAGCAGCGCCGAAAAGAAAATGCCATAGAGGGTAGGTGCCAGCACGCAGCCCTGTCTGAATCCTCGGTTCACGAAAAAAAGGCGCAAACTGTTCACCGTCAAATAGAACTGATGCGCTCATACCGTCGTGGAAGGACCTAATGAGTGACAAAAGTTTCAGAGGGCATCCAATTCTACGCAATACTTCGTATACCTTCCCTACTCACGGTGTCAAATGCCTTATTAAGGTCAACAAAGGCAATGTACAGCGGTACACGATGATCGCAGCATTTTTCTTGTAGCTGTCGAAGAGTAAATATCATGTCACTGGTCGATCGGCCGCCCCTGAACCCATACTTAGATTCGGGGTAGATCTGGGAGGCTAGAATGTCCAGTCTTCGTAAAACCACTTCTGCAAAAGCCTTCCGCGCAACGCTTAACAAAGAAATGCCCCTGTAGTTATTACAGTCACCCCTGTCTGCTTTGCCTTTATATAAAGTAATCACAACCGCATCTTTCATATCCTGAGGGATAGTCCCCTCATCCGAGCAACGCAGCAAAAGAGCGTACAGAGGAGAGGAAACACACCCGATTTTCAGAAGTTCAGCGGGTAAGTTATCAAGACCTGTACTTTTACCCAGTTTCAAATTCAAAATCTGGAGAGTATTAAGGAATTCCTCGCCTGTAGGGGTCATCGAGTTCAATCACCACCGATCTCGAACTAAAACTAGACGGAGGTGTTAGTGATGTTGTGTCCAACGATCCAGTTCCTTTACATTGTCTGAAATAGGGTTTCCCTCAACGTCTTTGATTGCAGCACGTTTATGACTTACAGGGCCTATTGCGATCTTTATTCCCTGGTTCATGGCCCTAAATTTACCCACATCCCGGCATCGTTGTGTAGACTGGCAAAGTTTTACCCAGTACTCATTCGCGCAACTACGACTGATACGTTGTACAGCGGCCCTACCGCGAAAAACGAAATTCGTAAATTTCGAGGATTTGTCTCTCTCACTCTAATGAAGCCTTGGTTTGAGTGACAGAGAAAAATCCTCGAAATTTCCGAATTTAGATTTTCGCGTTAGTAGGCCAATCAAATAATACAGTATACTTGTACCAAATTTCAAATTTCTAGTACAATGGCCACATTGAGCTATGCTGCGGACAGATAGATGGCCATGGCGAAAGGGTTTTTAGTTTACGGAACCCTAAAAATCACCGATATGTTGCCGGCAATGGAGAAACAAGATTTGCGGATTTCAAAGTTTACGCGAGGCCGCTCGGTTGAACGTTGTTTGGCTGCGTATTGGTGCTCCTGTTTTGACAGTGACAGTTGAGACTGACAGTGACATTTGTTATCAGTGTTTATTTGGTTGACATCGCCACTGTGTAAAACGAATAATTATTATACTAATGAAATAATTATGTGCATAAATTTATTAACCACTGTAAATAGGAATCTACTGACTCAAATTCCTGCAATCATGGCTGCAAGACAATCGAGTGACATGGCCAAGTTCAAGGAAACTCTGAAATCGGCTAAGAACATAGTGTTTCTCTCTGGTGCAGGAATAAGTGCTGAATCTGGTATACCGACGTTTCGTGGGGCAGGTGGTATGTGGAGGAAGTATCGGTCGGCGAGTCTCGCGACGCCTGAAGCTTTTGGGACCACGCCAGCGCTTGTGTGGGAGTTCTATCATTATAGGCGAGAGGTGGCGGCTAAGGCTCAACCCAATGCGGTAACTATCAAATCATTTGAGTTTATAAGCCCTCTCTTAACCCTTCGTTTGTCTAAGCACTGATCAGTGACGAGGAAACTAATAAGGAAAAAAGATCACACACGAGGGGTTAAGGCCGGCGTTACACATGTGTCTTGAATAGTGGAGATGGAGCAATACTAAGAAATGAGAGGCGAATATCGCTCATCTTATTTCTTAGTATTGCTCCATTTGCTACTTACATAAAAACTTCAGGCCTAATTCCGGCCTAAGGATAAGTTCTCGTATAGCTCCGCTATTGAAACCATTCCCAAAACTGAAACAAATTTATAAAAAGTATATTCCTTCCTCATATTTTGTTTGGGTCATGCAGATAATTTCACTCACAAAGCATGCTTGGGTTGCTATTTTTATGTCAATACAGATTATATTTGATAATGAGCATCTTCATGAGTGACACAAGCTATATACATTATAAAAAAAATTAAATGGTTGAAGTCATGGAACACTCACTAAATATTTATAGTTATTAATGATGTCTCTCGGATATTTAAATTTTAGCTATACATTTATAAGTTCCATTCTTCTTTTAGTTCTGGACAATTATTTGAAATCTAGAGTCTAGGAACAAGACCAACTGTTTAACCGTTTTTCATTACAGGGCCACATAGCCATAGCACAATATGAAGCAAAACATACAGACAAGACAATCACAGTAATCACACAGAATGTGGATGGATTACATGCCAGGGCAGGTACGAAGAATCTGCTTGAACTCCATGGTAGTTTGTACAAGACTCGGTGTGTCAAATGCAAGGAGGTACTGGTGAACACTGACAGTCCTATTTGTAAGGTATTTTTCTTAGATCAATTAGATTTAAGTATCATAAAACATAATCAGTACATTATTTTCCCACCACAACACTTAAATAGTCATTAAAATAGTAATCTGAATCTATTAGTGTTAAGTGACAGACGATCCTGTTCAGTCAAACTGTTCAGTTAAAAATAATCTAGTTAATTAATGATAACACAAAACCTGTACTGCCATGCTAACTAGAAAGGATGCATCTCCCATGGAACTACTATAAGAGATGCGTCTTTTTTACTTAGCATGGCAGTGTACCTACATATAAAATATTATTCTTTATTATGTTTTTGCAGTTAAAACATTTGTTTAACATGTTACACAGTTCTTTTGCATTAGACTTACATATATCAATGTGCTGTAATTTGTATAGGAAAATATAATTACATAAGAACCATTACAGTTTTGTGCCAATGTGGCATTTGTGGCATGATGATGATGGATTTTTAAACCAGCATAAGCAGAATCCGCATTGTTTGATGTACTTACTGTTGATTGACAATATTGACATATAGTTCGAGAAATATAAATGGAATGTTTATTTTTACTATAATGTAGGTAGTAGGTAGAAAGTTACCACTTTATATTTCACGAACTATACCTACTTAATGATCAGACAATTCAGCATAGTGTATCGTGTACTTGCAGGCATTAGAAAACCGAGGAGCACCTGAAGTAGATCAAGTAGGATCTGATATCCCAGTGAGGGATTTGCCACATTGCAAGAAAACAGGGTGTAAAGGATTATTGCGCCCACATATAGTGTGGTTTGGGGAGAGTTTGGAATCTGCGGTGCTTGAAAAGACTGGTAAATATAAATAGAATTTGTTGCTATGTCGACGCTTATCTAAAACAACTCGGTATCTCGAAATAGTCCATTTTGCAATTAACTATTAAACTAGGCGCAGAATACGCTAACGTTTATCGTGACTAAGACTCCCGTGTTGTAGTTCAAAATTTTACCACTGTGGCAGCATTGTGCCGTTATGCCATTGGTGGAGAGTCGACGCCATTTTATCTGCAAGACCGGCCATAGGCCAGTTGAACCACAGAAATTGACGCCGTCACTGCGTATGTTTGTAGACTAACGGCACATCTCGAAATTATACAACTATAGAACTTAAAGTTTTTGTAAAACAGTGGCATAAATGGAAATAGTTTAGTGGAACAGTGGTAACTTGTTATGCGATACATAATTATTCGTGGATGGCGCATTATCCGTGAAACAGTAAGTACACATGTTATAACTTAATAGGAAATAAGCGAGTGTTGTCGAAAATAATGAAAGTTGACTTGTTTACCTAATCGAAATGAGCTTTTATACTACATAAGATTAAGTTAATTTAAGGTATTCTATACGAATTCAGAACATGTTCATTATAATTTTGCAACTAATAATTTGATTCAAAACGAGTACAGTCACCATAAACGATAAATAACTATAGTAATGTTCAGTAATTTATAGTATTATATTTATATAATATTACTGAACATCATAACCGACATACCGACCCGGGTATGTCGTTAAACTATGTCCAAAACCACCGGTGGATGGGCAGCAGCATTCCTGTAATGCGGTGTACTAAACTGCGATCGCCAACTCGCCTGCCAAGCGTGGCGATTATGGCATATACCCCCTATGAGAAGTGCAAACAAAAAATGGCCCCGAGGTTCCGGCGACTCCCGGTGCTCTGGCTTTGGTAGCGGTCAGGGCACTAGCGGAGTTAGGGGTGCGAAGAATCTCCGGCGAAGATCTGGCTACCACCACCGACAACCTTTGGCCCTGGCAACACTTAACACGCGCACACTGCGGACAGACGAGAGAATGGCTGAGCTCGAGGAAGACCTGAGCAGGTTATGATGGGACGTTATTGGGCTATCGGAAGTCCGAAGAGAGGGTGAGGACATGATAACCCTCAAGTCCGGTAACCTGCTCTATTTCCGGGAGGGCGACCAACAGTCCCAGGGAGGTGTCGGGTTCCTCGTCCACAAGTCCCTCGTGAGCAACGTGGTGAAGATCGAGAGTGTGTCGACTAGGGTGGCGTACCTTATACTCAGAGTATCCAAGCGGTACTCGTTGAAGGTCATACAGGTCTACGCTCCGACTTCTTCACACTCCGACTTCTTCACACTCCGACGAAGAGGTAGAAGCTGTGTATGAGGACATATCAAAAGTCATGCAACAATCCTGAAACCTACTTCACCATCGTTATGGGGGACCTTAACGCGAAATTGGACAAGCGAAACGATGATGAGCTGAGAGTGGGGCAATTTGGGGTTGAGTCTCGTAATCACCGGGGTCACTTACTAGCCAGTTTTATGGAGAAGGAGGGACTCTACATGATGAACTCCTTCTTCAAGAAGCGAGAACACAGGAAGTGGACCTGGATGAGCCCAGATGGTGCAACCAAAAACGAGATTGACTTTATCATGTCGACTAAGAAGCATATATTTAATGATATCTCTGTGATCAACGCGGTTAAAACCGGAAGCGATCACCGCCTTGTAAGGGGCATATTAAATATAAGCGTCAAGCTAGAGCGATCTCGATTGATAAAGTCTACGCTCCGACCAGCACCGATCCAACACAAAAACCCCGAGAGCTTCCAGCTCGAACCGCAAAATCGTTTCGATTGCCTACCCAGCAACGTGGATGTGGATGAGTATAACGACGGGTTTGTGGCAGCTGTCCATTCCACTGGGTCAAAAATCTTTAAGACCCAGCGGAAGAAAGGCAATAAGAGGCTCTCTGATCCAACTCTAAAGCTCATGAAAGAAAGGAGTGAGATGATTCTACAATCCCCAGAAGATGCCGCATCATATCGCCGGCTCAATAGACAAATCTCCAAGTCGATCACCCGCGACATACGCCAATTTAATACCAACCGGATTAAAGAGGCTATTGACCGGAACAAAGGCTCTAAAGTTTTTGCGAGAGATTTGTCTATTGGTCAGAGCTGGCTTGCGAAGCTGAAGAATGGGGACGGTAGGATCGTTTCATCCAAACCTGAGCTTTTGAGTGAGATAGAGAGCTTTTACGGACAGCTGTACACATCAATACGAAGACTCATTTCCAATTTAGCTAACGACCCACGAGCTAAATTGACTCGACACCATACCGAAGATATACCAGACCTCAGCCTGTATGAGATTAGGATGGCTCTCAAACAACTCAAAAACAATAAGGCACCAGGCGATGACGGAATAACAGCCGAACTCCTGAAGGCGGGTGGGAAACCAGTCCTTAGGGCCCTTCAAAAGCTGTTTGATTCCGTCATCTTTAGAGGCAAAACGCCAAAGGCATGGAGCAGGGGTTTGGTGGTGTTGTTCTTCAAAAAGGGAGACAACACCCTGTTGAAGAATTACAGACCCTTCTGAGCCATGTCTATAAGTTGTTTTCGAGAGTCGTCACAAACCGTCTCACACGCAGGCTCGACGACTGGGCTGTACTACGGTATCTCCAGCGGTGCCAAGTAGACCACCGGTACATCGAAGTGCTGAAGTGCCTGTACGAAAAAGGCAATATGTCAGTTCGCCTCCAGGACCGGAACTCGAAACCAATTCCATTAGCAGCGAGGAGTAGGACAAGGAGATGTTATCTCTCCTAAATTGTTCACCGCTGCATTGGAAGATGTTTTCAAGGTTCTGGACTGGAGAGGATTTGGCATTAACATCAATGGCGAGTACATCACTCACCTTCGGTTTGCCGACGATATAGTAGTCATGGTATGGCATGCTCGATGGTATCAGTAGAGTCTCTGAAGATGTTGGTCTTAAGATGAACATGGACAAAACGAAGATCATGTCGAACTTCCATGTGATACCAACTCCAGTGAAAGTTAGAAACTCTACACTCGAAGTTGTTGACGAATATGTATACCTGGGACAAACTGTCCAGCTGGGTAAGTCCAACTTCGAGAAGGAGATCAATCGTCGAATCAGACTGGGTTGGGCGGCGTTCGGGAGACTACACAATATCTTCTCGTCCAATATACCGCAGTGTCTCAAGTTGAAAGTCTTCGACCAGTGTGTGTTGCCAGTGATTACTTACGGATCTGAAACGTGGTCGTTCACTATGGGACTCATTAGGAGGTTCAGAGTCACTCAACGAGCGATGGAGAGGGCAATGCTCGGGGTTTCTCTGCGAGATCGCATCAGGAATGGCGAGATCCGCAGAAGAGCGAAAGTGACTGACATAGCCCAAATAATTACAAGAAGTTACAAAATTACACCCATCATCTTGTCTTATAAACTTAAATATGCCATTATAATCTGTAAAGTTTTATTATTATTATGTCATTTTAAACCATTATTGTCCATATAAAAAAATTGTATTTAAACATTAAAATGAAATAAGTTACTATTCTTTATAAATGTTTTTAGAATATTTGTCTTAATGACAAATAATCCGCTATTGTTCATAAGAAAAAAATAAAATCTTGATACTTTTTCTATTGTGACCTTAATGCACATAAACAAATTCTTATTTTGAGTTACGACTCGATTTTATGCTGGCACAAGTCTAAGTTGTGTGTTTGTTTGAGTTTTTTTTTTATTGATTATACGGTTTATTTTTGTTATTTCGCATTCTCAAATAAAAAAGGATGCTATGGCTAAAAGAAAATTTGCAATTGGTTTTTGTAATAAAAAGTTATGAGTAATTATTTTTTGTGTTTTTTTAAAAGCTCTCTCCTGAAAAAAACACACATTTTGAGATACCGAGTTGTTTAAGATAAGCGTCGATGTGGTAAAAAAGTAAATTTTCATATATTTGGGTTTTTACAACAATACGCTATTCTACCCAAGAAAAATCTAATTTGTTTAGATATTTGTATGCTATCCCTTTGAAAACGATACAAAGGTCAACAGCTTGGAGCTTGCTGGAAACTCTTAAAGCATTAATATACACTCACTGCCACAAAGTTACCTATATGCTATCAAGTAGGTAGGTATTACACATTTCGGACATGACAAATGGTTCCCACGGGAGTCGTAAGAGTCGACTAAGGGATTGAATTCGTGTCACTGACCATTCTTTGATTTGATTGATGACGGGCAGCAGCGTCATCATAGTGGACATATTACTGCGATCGCCAATCCGCTTGCCCAGCGTGGTGATTATGGGCATTTACCTCCTGATGCGTCTATACGTGTGCGTGTGGACTGAGGGACCACTTATATTTCAATGGTGGTTGGTATGATGGTGTATGGTGAAAATTTAGTAGTAGTAGAGTATTATTTTGTAGAAAAATCCTGGAATTTGTAAAGAATTCACTAAAAAGTTATACAGCCAAACGTGTGGTCCCTCAGTTCACACACTGAACCTTACACTTCTGGGCAAGTGTTTAATATGTTGGCTTATTTTAATGTTATAAATTTAGTAAAAACATATTTAAACGCATTCGTAATGACCGAAACGTAATTTGGCAATGATTATATACTAAAAAGTCTTCCTTTTTTGGTCCCTGAGGGACCACATATAATAACTAATAAATCGGTACATTCGTACAAAAAATAAATGCATTATTCTTTGCAAACATTAGTAAAAATCGCAAGGAAGATTGTAAAAGTTAAAGGAAAGCACAACTATTAATTAATTTCGCCAAATTTATGTTTGTTTGTGGTCCCTCAGTTCACACACTATGAGTTACTAAAATAATCAAAATCTCCTAAAATATACACATTATTAAAAGGTTTGTCGTACTGAGGTTTAGTTAAAAAGCTTGACTACATAAATATATATTTTAACGTGGATTGATGGCGTACAATATAAAATAAATTGCTTTTTAACATTTCCTTACCAAAGCGTTCATTAGGGTGACCACACAATGAAGCGTTTACTAACGTGACGTGCCATTGGACGTGCCTCATTTTTAAATTCAACTTTTTAAATTTGCTTACTAATATTAAATGGACCAAGGAAAAACTGCATACAGCCAACTACATTTTAGATTCTGTAAGCAAAATTATGAAATTAAAAACAAACTAGGTTTATGGTATCAGGTTTGGTGCGGTAAAACATGTAGCTCGAATATGCTTGGCCTGCGTATTATTTAAAAAAAATAAAAAGGCGGCAAATTAACTTGAATTGATGTGTTTGGTTTGTTATTGCTGTATTTGCAAATTAGCATTGTTTTTCAATGGATTTGTTATTTATACTCGTATTTTCCGGGTTGTTGATCTGGTAAGTACCTCCATTAAGCAGCATTCTATTTTAATAGTATGGCCGTGTGGTGACGGCAGTAAGAATACATTTGTCACCACCCCAACTCCTCCTGCGGGTGTCGTAAAAGTCGACTAAGGGATTGAAGTGTCACTGATCATTATTTGATAAAAGAATGATGATGGGCAGCGGCGTCATCATAGTGGACACATTACTGCGATCGTCAATCCGCTTGCCCAGCGTGGTGATTATGGGCATTTATCTCCTAATGCGTAATTTCAGAAAAGTTGTTTAGCAAATGATGGGACACCTGACAAACCATACTATTAGAATATAATGCTGCTTAATGGAGGTACTTACCAGATCAACAATCCGGAAAATAGGAGTATAAATAACAAATCCATTGCAACACAATGCTAATTTGCAAATACAGCAATAACAAACCAAACACATCAATTCAAGTTAATTTGAAAGAAAGAAAGAAAAACGTTTATTCGAGACAAGAACAAGTACAAATAAAACAATACAGTAAACATGAAATTTTGTCTCGAAATGGCCAAAACTCAGCATTTTGCCAGCAGAGCCAGCGCTGGTCTTCCGTTTTGGCCATTTGAGCTAGACCCTGACGATACCAAAAAATGTATACACAAAATTTTTTTATTTTTTAAGCATAATACGCAGGACAAGTATATTCGAGCTACATGTTTTACCGCACCAAACCTGATACCATAAACTTAGTTTGTTTTTAATTTTGTAATTTTGCTTACAGAATCTAAAATGTAGTTGGCTGTATGCAGTTTTTCCTTGGTCCATTTGATATTAGTAAGCAAATTAAAAAATGAGGCACGTCACGTTAGTAAACGCTTTTCATTGTGTGGTCACCCTAATGAATGCTTTGGTAAGGAAATGTTAAAAAGCAATTTATTTTATATTGTACGCCATCAATCCACGTTAAAATATATATTTATGTAGTCAAGCTTTTTAACTAAACCTCAGTACGACAAACCTTTTAATAATGTTTATATTTTAGGAGATTTTGATTATTTTATTAACTCATAGTGTGTGAACTGAGGGACCACAAACAAATATAAATTTGGCGAAATTAATTAATAGTTGTGCTTTCCTTTAACTTTTACAATCTTCCTTGCGATTTTTACTAATGTTTGCAAAGAAAAATGCATTTATTTTTTGTACGAATGTACCGATTTATTAGTTATTATATGTGGTCCCTCAGGGACCAAAAAAGGAAGACTTTTTAGTGTATAATCATTGCCAAATTACGTTTCGGTCATTACGAATGCGTTTAAATATGTTTTTACTAAATGTATAACATTAAAATAAGCCAACATATTAAACACTTGCCCAGAAGTGTAAGGTTCAGTGTGTGAACTGAGGGACCACACGTTTGGCTGTATAACTTTTTAGTGAATTCTTTACAAATTCCAGGATTTTTCTACAAAATAATACTCTACTACTACTAAATTTTCACCAAACACCATCATACCAACCACCATTAAAATATAAGTGGTCCCTCAGTCCACACGCACACGTCTATACGCATAGTTAGTAGGAGAGGCCTACGTCCAGCAGTGGACTGAGATAGGTTGATGATGTGATGTGAAATGGTTGCAACATTAAGGTTCGGAACATGTAACCTTGCCCTACCAAGCCCTGGGGGCTACCATGATTTACTAATGAGATTCAGTTAAGGACCTATTCTAAATGTAATTTCCAACGATCGGATCAATGACATTAAATAATAAATGGACGCACAGAGCCAAACAAAAAAACCAAGAAAAGTGGCACTAAAAGTCATTTCTATCATGTTTCAGTTGAAGCTAATAACGCTCACTTACAATAAACTATAATAAAAAAACTCAAAGAATAAAAAACTTTGTGAAGCAATAAGTGTCAAATTTGCGAACAACACCGCAAAATAGTAGAAACTTTTTATGTTTAAGGAATAATGATGCTATACCGTAAGGTGACCAAATGTCAACTGTCAGAACTGAATAGCGGAGCAAAAGGACCGCAATATTTAATTCTGCAGCCCATTTTTTGGGGCCATTTTTTGAGCTGTTTGGTGATCCACTTATATATTCTAAATCAATGGATCGGAATGATCGGATGTACAGAACAGGGTTATATTTTCAAACTGAATTTGTCCGATCCTTGGTCATTTCCATGCAATTCGAACCTAAACTGATTATTGTAGCCTGGGTGCTTAGACAAGTTGCCAATCGCTAGCGCTTAGTCGTCAATCGTAAACGAAAGACAGCTAACTATCTTTGTGGCACTAATATGAAAGAGTGACAGAGAGGGAAAACTATGATACGCTACCTAAGCGCTAGCGATTGGCAACTTATCTAAGCATCCTGGTATATTAGAAAGTGTGAAATGTATTACAGAATCAGCAATGGCCGCCTGCGACGTGTGCTTAGTAGTTGGCACGTCGTCAGTAGTGTACCCGGCGGCGATGTTCGCGCCGGCCGCCGCCGCGCGCGGCGCTGTCGTCGCGGAGTTCAACATAGAACCGACGCCCGCCACGCCGGACTTCCATTACTACTTTGAGGGCCCGTGCGGACAGACGCTGCCACAGGCGCTGTCAGATTAACCTCCTGCCGCCCAGAGGCCTATTAAAAGGTCTCCTCAAACAAATGAAATCCTTAATTCCTGCACTATTCATTCAAAATACACTTGCAATTTTTATTGTCTGGGCGGCAGGAGGCAGGAAGTTAACACGTTCGCCTCCGGTACTGTTTCACTAAGTGCTTATACTATGCCGATCTAAATTATCTGATAGAAATCCTATGCCAGTGACACGCATGTGTAACCAAAAAGATTGTACAGATGTAGTGAGAAATGACTTGCCTTCGGAAACGTTCGTCAACGTCATGCTGTTTCAGTCTATCTCACTGAGACTGACAGTAATAGCTGTCATGCTACTTCAGTCAGACTCGGTGACACTGCCTGAAATAGCATGTGTTTACGAACGTTTCCGAAGGCAAGTAATTTCTCACTACACCTGTACTCTTATGCCAGCGACATAGCACTTGTGTCAAAAACGTTCGTATTTCTACGCCACTGGCATAGGAGTGAGAACTTGATTAATGCTAGTGGCATAAGAATAAGATTACTTTGATCACGTATGTGTGTCACTGGCATAGGAGTATAGTTTTTTCGGTAAAACATATGCGTGTCACCGGCGTCGAACGTGTGAAGCATAAACTGCCAATTCAAATCAGTAGTTGTTAGAAAGTGTCGTGATTGCTTACCCGGCCGTGGCATTTATGTATTGTTTGCTATAATCTGCCAATCAGTATGCCAGTTTTCATTCTCAGTGGTATTCAAGAATTTATTAACGCATTCCCTGCCACCGACGCAACATGTGCGTAGATTGACGCATGCCTATAACCTCGTCCTGCCCAATGTGATTTATAAAGGACATTATTCGAATATGTGGAACAATTTAAAAACGACTATATTTTCAAACTCATTAGGTTTAAATTTCAATAGCTCAAACTTAGTATGACAGGCAGGATGAGGATAAACATGCGTATAAACAAGGTGGGGGTGGCAGCAAATATAATTGTGTCAAAAGGAGATCATGAATATTACGAGATTTTCTTTCTCTCTGTGTTTAAGTGCGATAGGTAAAAGGAAACTTAAAAAGTGTTAGCATATAGGAAATAAGTAAAAAATGCTGTTATTTTATATAGAATAATAATTTATTACTATTTTAATAAATATTTATTTTTAAGATGTGTTTTTGTGCTTCGCAAAAAATTTCGCCATGTTCCCAACGGTTGGACCGAAATTGCAGTTAGGCATCAGGGATTTCTAAAACAAAAAAGGTAAATAAGTTAGGTTACACCTTTGACGCCACGTCAAATACAATAGCCGTCACTCAGACGCCACGTCAGTAATGTCAAAACTGAATGTGAACTTTATGCACATGCGGGTAGGTTTATATTGTTCTATGGACTTATGTTGAACCTGCTCGCGGTGCCAATATATCAGTCGTTAGCGTCCCAGAGGTAAACAAAAAACTGAAAGATTTCACAATAATCACTTTTCATCATATCATTATCATGTTTTCTGAAACTCATATGATTTTGGCCTATTTTTTCTTGGCTCATTTTAAATTTGGAAAATAGACTTCACAAAATTCTCCATATAAAACGCCAATTTCATAGGTAATAACCTAGCATAAGGTCTCACCTGCACAAAAGACGGCAAAGCCGCCATAGTATGTGGCCTCGAATATCTTTCGTCCACCAATAGTACCGCGGCGTAGTCTTTAGCATGCCTCACAGCGCGCCCAATACATTGGTTCACGGCTTTCATACACAAGTTTTCGTAGTACGCGCTACCTGTTGAGAAAACTCATTTCAAATAGGAATAGGTATAACGTATAACTACTTCAAATAATAAAGTGTAAAAGTGCACACATTCACCTTTATCATAATTCATAAGGGTCATTCGCTGAAAGTTTGCCTGCAAATTGCCGCGTCTCATACAAAGTGTATGAAAAGGGTCGTGGCAATCAGAGCCAACCGCAGACAAACTTTCAGAGAATGACCCATAAATATAGCTAGCTGACGAACAGATTTATCTATAGTCGTCGACTTTGTATGGCTAACAACATTGCATTTTAGATAGTTGCCTGTTGCCTTAGCACATGATTAGTGCCACAGTATGTTGCCGCAAGATAGACTATCCTATCCCTCTTTTATTAATATACTTAATAAAATATGGGAAGTCTATATTAAGCCTACTGAAAGTGTTATAATTAGAGATGGGCCGACTATTCGGCACCATTTACACCTACCGACTAGTCGGCCGACTAATCGGCAATTTGAGCACCGACTAGTCGGCAAAACCCCTAGTCGACCCATCTCTAGTTATAATAGGAAGTTGGTAGGTTTCTTTCAAATTGTTTGACCGCTGGGTTTACTTCGGCCAGTTTAGACGTAGCACAATGAATGAGTAATAACTAATAATTTTGTTGTGTGCTAAATACCTCTTGAAGTATAAGTCTGAAGTCTAAAAGAATGCGGTAATCCGTTTTAGGGTAAACCAAGTGTCGTATTCAAATTAGGAAATATAAGAAAAACATTTATTTGCGAAAAAAAAATGTATGGTGGGTTGGCTATACAATATTAAAACCCTATTTAGGCCGGCCTTATACATCCGGAATCAGGGTAAGTATTCATAATATTAATTCATAATCTTATTCCGTTCTCTTGCCTCACACATCCGGAATCAGAATTTATAATTAACATTCAGATTTCAGATTGACACTTGACAGTTGTCTTGCGACATTGACAACCTAAGCATAGACAATTAGACATACAGAGCGACGTTTTGTCTAGTATTCATAATCTGAAATCAGAATGTGTGTGTTGGTCCTTATTCTATTTATGCCTAATCAAAATGAGGTGAATGATTACACACACATTCAAATGAAGTACTAATTGCAAAAAAATTTGTGAATGAATGAATGACTTGGTTCACAATATTGAAGCAAATCCCTTGAACAATCTTTTTGGTCAATCTTACAGTTGAAATTGGGTTTGCTGTCAGTACGAAAAAATAACACTAATTTCAAATTCTCCGTGTGTTTACATGACATGTTGATGTGTGCGTGGCCTCAACTCTCGTGCCGATACCTATACATACTGAATACGCTCTGAATTACTATTTTTGCTATAGGTAGTACAAAAGCTGTGTTACCTGCGCCGCTGGTTCTATTCAGATAGTTCATTTTTTCTTGAAGTTCAGGAGACTTCACGTTTGGATACGGCATGCCAACTACTATGATGCAGCGCCCTAGGTCGTCACTGAAAAACAAACATATTTTTCGTAAGTGTTCTACTTAATTAAGGTGCATTCAGACCAAACGAGCACTCGCTATTCTGACCCCGTACTCTACGAAATTCGATCGTTACACGAAACGTGATTCGTTGATTTCGTAGAGTGGGGGATAGAATAGCGAATGCTCGTTTGGTCTGAATGCACCTTAACCCTTTGACCATTTGACAGCTCTTTCAAAGCATTCAATTTCGAACCTTACGTATTTGTAAATAGATTTGGTTTTGTTTTTTATATGACGGCAAATATGTTGCCAATACCCCTTAAAGGGTTAAAATGCTCTCAATCGACTCGGAATTGGCTTAAGCCGGTCCAAAAATATTTATGTCAAATCCGAGCCGACATGTGCCGATCGAAGTCTTTTTCGCTTTTTGCCATCGACATAAAGCTTTTTTCGGCCGGCTTATGCCAATTATCCGTGGATTGATTTCGGTGCCCCTAGAATGTTTTTTCATCAATCTTAAAAAAATCACTATTAGCCTCTAGCCGCCCAGAGACCTATAAAAAGGTCTCCTGAAACAAAAGAAATTTTACTCTATTTCCTACAATGTCAATCCAAATTTCATTGGCAAATATTACTGTCTGGGCGGCAGGAGGTTAAAAAAATATGTATCATTTAAAAGCTACTCACAATAAAGGATATATTTTGTACCTGAAATTGAGTCCCTCGCTGAGTTTTCCCCCAACAACACTTAACATCAGCGCGCCATTTCGATTCCCTTCTTTACTTTTTACAGCTGCCGCAAACTTATTTAAAACCTGCAATTAAAAAAGTAAAAAATAACTATAATAAGTGATTGTTACTGCAATAAAAGATAATCTTTTATTTCATTGAACACATATTAAAACCATTAAAATTATAGTATTTAGATAAGGGCATATAATAATAAGCCAACTTAAAAAAACATAGGTATAGGATCAAGCGAGATACCAGTTCATACAATGTATGAAAAAGAAAATACAATCATAAGTATTCGATCCCTGCTGCACTAAAATATCGAACTACATTGAACTATCATGTGTAGTTATTAAATAAAATAAGAATTAAAATTACCTGATCAACTTCCGCTGAAGACTTTGGTTCACGGAACACAGATTTTTTCTTACAAATAGTTTCGATGTCTTTATTTGTAGCCAAGTGATCGTACACCGTCTTTTCATAGGAATACGAGGGTAAGAAGCAAACTACGCCACCTGGCACAATGCTGCAGACGTTTCGTAAGATACTGCTTACTTCTTTTAACTGGAAATCAAAATAGAGATAATGTCAAAAATACAACAGTTTCGATAAATAGTAGATTACATGCCAAGGCCGTTTAACCCTTAAATGCATGACCTTGACAAAAACTTATTCAAATTTGAATTCTGTCATGCTGTCAATAGAGTCCAGAATACATGATGCATATATACATCACTATGCATTTAAGGGTTAAGTGGGAAATGCCTCGGATGACGTGTAATTGTAGGCCGAGGCGAAGCCGGGGTCGACAAACCTGTGATCCGAGGCTTTCCCATTTAACGGCCGAGGTGTGTGTATTACTTTTGTGCTCAACGGAGCCGGCAGGCGGCAACTTAGTTTTGCGCAGTGGCCGGCAAAGTGCTGTTTGCCGGCCGGAGGGCAGAAAACATGTTTTCTCCCAGGTTCCGTAATTTTTTGCCGAATATAATTTTCCATACATCGCAGAATTCTTCGTTGATAGATCAGTTGGAAACTGTAATTTTTCGCATACGTATCTTTCGCATATTATCATATTCCAATCTGGGACTTATTGCATAATAAACTGCAAATAATATTACAAGCAGAAGTTCCATTTCTATCTCTTTCTAGAAAGAGACTTCCACTTGTAATATTAGTTGTAATTTATCATACAATGGACCCCTGGGGCCTATTACATGACAATTTACAACTAATATTACAAGCTCTGGCACGCTGTGATTGGCTAAAGCGTGCGGTGAAGCGACCACGTGATGCGGCGCTAAAGAGGAGGCTACCTACGTCTATAAATTATTATATATCGATATTATTATTACTAAGTCTCTTTTCTATCTCTCTTACTAGAAGGAAACTTCCGCTTGTAATATTTGTTATTTATTTATTTAAACTTTATTGCACAAAATTTAAGTACAAATGGCGGACTTAATGAGTCTATATTAATTCGCATAATTTATTACGCATACTTCAAATTGGCATAGCGTTGTTAAGCATACTATTTAAGTGGCATAAGCATAATTTCGCATAAACGATTACGCATAATGCGTTTACGTATAACGTAAACTACCATAACGATGATTTGGAATAATTAGGATGAGCATAATACTAATTGGTATACTTAATGAAAGGTATGAAATATAATAGATAAAATAATAATGACAAATCATAGGTTGCGTAGCGAAACCGATACTATATACCTAATATTTTTGCCAAGTTACTGTCGATTAGTACGTATTAATAATATTATTATATACTATATATTGCTTCCAATTTAAAACTAGTTTACACTTTTTTTTTACTTGTGCGTTGTGCGTAGGTATAACAGTTAATGTTTAGGTCTTGACATATTTTATTGACTGACATAATGTATACCTACTTATATTTTTGTAGTAAATATTGATTATTTTATTTATTACACACATGTTCACCCTAGCAATTTAAAATGTTCATAAATACGGCGTGTGTATTTTATAAGGGAGAAGTTATCGTTTTGTGATCGTAGAAATCATGGTTTAGGTAAATAGGTTCCCTAGATCCTATTTTAAGCATCATTAAAATATACGCCAGTATTAAATACCTAGGTACACACTCTGTACTGTGCGCCTCATGCGCCTACCAAGATGTGATTTCTTTACTAATAAAATTGATTATTAAGTACCTAATATTTTATTTAATTGATTGTATCTGTCGTGTTCATTAGGATGTGTAGGAGATATCGACGAAAACTAGGCTTCAACTTCGCTTCGTCGCTCCTGCTTATTAATCTTTTGAACTTAACCTTACCGTCTTGGTTTTACCCTGATCTGCCTCATTCGCTTGATTTCTAAGTTTATGGTAATCCATATTAGGACGAATAAAGTTATATTTAATAATGTTATGCATATTTCAATTATGCATAATCAGTAATATGCGTATTAAGCATTATGGGATTTTATTATTTTGCCTATTCAATATTATGCTTAATTATTTATGCCAAATCCGTTATGCGAATTCATATTAGGACTATTAAAATTAGGCATATTAAAGGGGACCCGGACTTAATGCCTTTAGGCATTCTCTACCAGTCAACCACTGGGCCAAAAAGAGAGGTTTGATAGGTGCAGGCTAGAAAATTGTAAAATGAAGTCACAACTATTGCAGTCTAATAATTCAGATACTTAATAGACTTACACATATACTTTATACGATACACATACATACACATACATATATACATACAAGTGTACCTACCCACAATGAAATACCAAAAAGATTATTATTATTATTTGTTGTAATTTGTTATGCAATAGAACCCTGATTAAGTCAATCATCTGCGAAAAGTTGGCAAGTGCTATTCGGAAAATGATATAAATAAATAATAATAAATATCTTGGGACATCTTACACAAATCGACCTAGTCCCACGGTAAGCTCAATTGAGGCTTGTGATGTTGTGGGTATGTACCAGGCGACGATATATATAATAGATAGATACACATAGATACTTAAATACATAGACAGCCATGACCAAGGAACAAATATTTGTGATAAATAAATACACAAATAATGCCCTCGCCGGGATTCGAACCCGGGACCTGCAGCTTCGTAGGCAGGGTCACTACCGACTAGGCTACGGAGGCTGACAAAATATGCATTTAATTCCTTACTTACCAGTTCACTACTCATCCTATTCTCATAAGAGAAATTCAGGCTAACGTTCGAAGGTCCCTTCGACAAACAGACGCCTAAAACATTGTCCGGCGGCACCACGTGACCACATTTCACGACAGTCACTTGTTTATTGCTATCATTTTTGAGTAAGCCTTCGAACTCGCTGATTGGCTCCATCGTTCCGCCTGCTAAAATTACCTAGAGATAGTTTAATAAAATAAGCTTGTTTAATATTACTCTAATACAAATATTTTTCAGCAAACAAAAACTTTTTGCTCCGCTGAGGTCACAATTGCACACATCATAATCAAAATTATTGAAGTTGCCAAAACCTTATTTTTTTATTGTTTTGAATAAAACTTAGATGGCACGCCGCTTGCTGGTCACGCGCATGGGTAGATATTAGAGATGGGCCGACTAGCCGACTAGTCGGTGATCAAATTGCCGATTAATCGGCCGACAAGTCGGCAATGCCGATCATAGTCATTCGACTATTTTTCGGATGCAATCGGTAATGTTCGTTTCGCTTCGCCCGATGCTCGATGTGCCACGCGTTCATGTTGTGACAAGTTTTGTTTACGTTTTTGTGTACGAGCGTATTTCGTTCGAAGTATTCAGAAAACAAATAGTTATTTCCGGAATAAACCAAGATCTCGGGCATTTGTTAAACCACTAATTGGAGTTCGAGGCCAAAGAATCTACGAAAATATTGCCACAACAATGAAATGTTCTTACAATAGTAAATCCTTATTTTCTAAAAACAGACGTTGAGTTATCTTATTTATTGATAATTTTAATTCTTTAATTTATAAAAACAATATTATTTACTTATTTTCACGTAAATACAGGTTGTTTTTTTTTCGACCGTTCAAATTCTACGTAGTGAATGTGTAGGTCATACTGACCAACTTTTACTATGGGGACAAAGTCGAAATCGCGAAAAAATAAATCAGCTGTTTCATACATTTCGGCCGGCGTAATGCCGCCAATTTGTATGAAACAGCTGATTTTTTTTTCGCGATTTCGACTTTGTCCCCATAGTAAAAGTTGGTGAGTATGACCTACACATTCACTACGTAGAATTTGAACGGTCGAAAAAAAAACACCCTGTATAAGATATTTAAAAAAAAACTTAATTATCCGCAATTATTAGTAACACAGTTGGTATTGCGCTGGTATCACCTCAGATGTTAATAACATTTGGTACAGCAATTTAACTACACATAAATTAAAACCCTATTTCTGCATACGTTTAGAAAATTGCAGAATAATACATTGTAGCGTGCTTTATGTTCACATTTCGTATTCGTAAAATTCCTTTGTCCTACAAATTTCTTTGGCAGTGCTATAGTTCTTCATTTAAATTATCATACAGATCTAACGTTTTGTTTTCTTCCGTAGGTTGTTAACAAGGTGATCCACTTGGTTCAGCCATGTTTAGTTTCGCTATACACCCATCAAAAAATAAATTCCAAATGAAATATACTGGGTGTTATAAAACACAATGATACAAAATCATATTTTCTGGATCTACTCATGATCACAGCCAAGTTTTACTATGGGACCAGCTTTGAAAAAGTTACCACAAAATCTACATCTCCATACATATTGTGAAACCAGCTGTCGCTAGTTACAATCGAGTTGTTATTAATATGTATGTACAAAAAATAATAAACATTGATGGTTGGAATTGCAACGCTTTTGAATGTGTATAGGTAGGTAGTTATTATGTATAATTTAATGTGTAATTCAACTTCTTTTTAAAATAGGCTTTGAAACGTTGGCTCTTATCATTTTAAGTTCTTTAGAAGAAAATTTTGTCAAATCAATGTTAGTTAAGAGAAAAGAAAAGTTTTTAGATATTTACGTGTTTTTAAGAAAATCCTACTTGTGACAGGCATATTAAACAAAAAGGCGTAGAAACATTATTAAATAATTGTAACAGATGTATATAATAGTTTTATTAGGAATTATTTTAAATAAATTAATTTAATAACAAAAAGGTTGTCGAAACCTGAAAACTTTATGACATAATGACATAAGAGACTTTGACAAATTTGACAATAACGCATCTGTCGTAGTTTCGTTGGCCTCGAACTCCAATTAGTGGTATAGTAAGATTTCGTAGGAATTATAGTGCAGAATATTCGGCATTTTTGCCGACTAGTCGTCGACTAGTCTGTAGGTGTAAATGATGCCGAATAGTCGACGTTCCCGACTAGTCGGCCCATCTCTAGTAGATATGTGTCATGATACTCATGATGACTGGCAGGTGGCAAGGCAAATGAACATCTTCTTTCTAAGTGTCAAAACTATCGCCAAGTTTTATATGAAATACACAAAACTGATATCACGTTTCTATACTGCCAAATTAGGTACACTTTTAAGATCTTTCCAATTTATTAAATAGAAGTTCTGAACAAAACTGCCTCCAATCTACACTTTAGTAATATTTTCTTCGTGTATTATATGATGTTGGCCGTGTGGTGACGGCAGTAAGAATACATTTGTCACCACCCCAACTCCTCCTGCGGGTGTCGTAAGAGTCGACTAAAGGATTGAAGTGTCCATTATTTGATAAAAAAAATTATGATGGGCAGCAGCGTCATCATAGTGGACACATTACTGCGATCGCCAACCCGCTTGCCCAGCGTGGCGATTAGGGGCATTTACCTCCTAATGCGTCTATATGCATAGTTAATAGGAGAGGCCTACGTCCAGCGGTGGACTATTATAGGCTGATGATGATGTATTATATGAATTATATCATGCATAATGCGAAATATTATTTTGACTGCATTCATCATCCCTAATAAGAGTTAGGTACAATACATTCAAAACACTTACAGATCTACATTGTTTGACGACATCCGAGAAGTGCTCCGCCGGATTAAGTAGCAAGTATTTGAGCAAGCCATTCTCGCCTCTCTGTACTAGTACTCGTCCGTTCTCACTACGGTCGCATAGTCTGTCCAGAAGGTCTAGAATCGCGTACAGACCACTGCCTGCTGAGGTTTCTGTGGGTACCTGAAACATTACCATAATTTATCCTGGCGAGGGCATTATTTGAGTATTTATTTATCATAAATATTTGTTCCTCCATGGCTGTCTGTATTAATTTAAGTATCTATATGTATCTATCTATTAAATATATCGTCGCCTGGTACCCACATCACAAGCCATAATTGAGCTTACCGCAGGATTAGGTCAATTTGTGTGAGATGTCCTAAGATGTTTATTTATTTATTCATTATGGATTTCGTAAGCTTATTAGAAAGTGTTTTAAAATATAACAGTAATCGTTGAAAGAATGGTAATTAAATTACTCAATTTGGTAAGTAATTTGTACTTGTCTTATCATTACGTCGTTAGGTCGCCTAAAGCAAGCTAGTTTTAAGTTATTTTTATTTGATGTGTAAATTTTTAGTTCGCAGTGACTTGGTTTTTACTGTAATGCTGTGAAACTTATTGGAATAAAAATAAATAAATATCTTGTGTAGGTAATAAGTACATGAGCAGGCTTATCCACGTGCAATCGTATAAGATAAACGATAAGTCACGTGACCATAATAATGTATGGAAAAGGTCACTTCACGTGAGTTTTCGTACGAATCCTATACATTTATGACTTATCGCCTATCGTATACGATTGCAGAATAGCGTCTTGGCTAGATCTTCTGGGATTATGAGGTTAACGCGTTACTCATCATCAGCCTATGATAGTCCACTGCTGGACGTAGGCCTCTCCTATTAACTATGCGTATAGACGCATTAAGAGGTAAATGCCCATAATCGCCACGCTGGGCAAGCGGATTGGCGATCGCAGTAATATGCTCACTGTGATGACGCTGCTGCCCATCATCAATCTTTTACCAAATAATGGCAAGTGACACTTGAATCCCTTAGTCGACTCTTACGGCACCCGCAGGAGGAGTTGGGGTGGTGACAAATGTATTCTTACTGCCGTCACCACACGGCCAAACGCGTTAAAGACGTCTCAAAATTAAACGAAGTTACAACGCTAAGGAAGATCGTACTATGGCGTGTTACGCTGGCAAAGTACCTAAGGCCAGTGCAAATGAAATCAAAAAGTAGAAAATACCTGTATCACTGCTTTTTCTTCTATTTTAACTTTCTCTATCACCTCCGCTTTCTTCTTAGACATGTTGCTTAGGAAATCTTTGAATGAACTTTTCTTGTCGACTGTCCTTTTGTTTTCCTCTTCTAAAGCTTGCTGACTGTACCTCATCGAAAATCCGTGTAGTTTCGGAGCCAGCCGGGTTTTCCTAGAGAATTCCACCAACGGTCTCAAGTTCATGTGATCGATTTCAGCCTTTATTACGAAGTCCTCAAGGGTTAATATCGATGTATCGTCTTTTTCAGTTGTAGATTTTAAATTTATCATGCCTGAAATCAAACACATTTTAGGTTCTTGGGGCCCCAGCGCACGCAAATTGTTTGCTGAGATCGCGAAACATCTGGTTGATGTAACTAAAGACCGAAGAGCTGGCGACTTCCTCGCACAACGCATCAGTATTGCGATACAGCGAGGAAATGCCGCCAGCATCCTCGGTACAATGCCACAAGGGCCTATCTTAGATATAGGTTAGGTTAAGTAGATTAGTTAGATTTAATCTATGTACATAAATTGTATTTTTGGGAATATTGTAATCTAAAATAAATAAAAAAAATTGTTTCGAGTTAATTTAAATGAATTAAAAACACATTTTAATTGGTTACCTACTTCACGAGATATAATTTATGAACAATATTTTGCGAATAACATTTTCAGAAATGAGTTCTATACTATACACTCGAAACCGTTATTTTGACAAATGATTTACCCTTATTCATAAAAGTCTCTTAACTTAACAAGCCTCTAAGTTTTGTTTGTCCATTTCGGTCTTGCAGGCATATTGATAAGATCGAAAGGGACAAACTATACTTAGCACCTCGCTAAGTTAGAGCAGTGGGAGCTCGGCCAATGAGAGCGCATCACAGTGTTTCGAATTTTGAATTCGAAGAATGTAATTGGTCAATTTTGCACAGCTCCGCTCCGCTCCGCGTCAGTGGAGCCGCACCCTAAGGATGTTATTTTTTAAGTATAGGTTTATTAGGTACTTATTAGTGTGGTACGATCTTGCGATGCCTGACCACAAATAATTTATTATAAGATTAATTCACTCTTTCATTGAAAGTTGAATTTTATGACGGAGCGTAGCATTCTACGAGAATGTCGCTTACGTAAAGCGATTCTTTTAGTACTTGTAAAGGTGCATGCAGATCAAAAGAGCATTTACTGTTCTATTCTATCCCCCTACTCTACGAAATTCGACCGTTACACGAAACGTGATTCGTTGAGTGGGGGATAGAACAGCGAATGCTCTTTTGGTCTGCATGCACCTTAAAAATGATAGGAACCCGAGTTCTAGTGTGGTAATATTTTGGGACTTAACTTACACGTTCACACAGTTTTTTCTAACTTTGTGCATTTATTTAACGTAGCTGCTATAGGTAGTATAACGGCCCGGCCACGACATTGGTCTAAGGCGACCAGCGGCGAGCGAATCCATGAGTTGGAGCGGGATGCCGATATGGGTACGAGAGGGAGCACCATACGTTTTTCGCTAAGCCGGTCGCCTTAGACCGATGTCGTGGCCGCGGCGTAAGCGTCACGTAAGCGACATTCTCGTGGAATTTTATTTATTTATTTATTCAAACAAAAAATATACAGTATGACAGTATAAACTAAAGCACTGTACATTTTAAATCACACGATATTAGATACTTCATTACAATATACCACTATCATCCATTACCTCGCAGTACTTCAGACATACGCTACACACATTTGCCCATCGGCTTGCGAACAGATCACATTCAGGTGCCCATGACAGAAGCGCGTTCAAAAATCTTAGAGCTCGAATAAGAGGAGATCTTTGGCGAGCCACAGTACGCGATGTTGGAATCGCAAGAAGGATATGGTTTCTAGGCCTAAGATCTTGCTTAGGCAGAAAAGGTATAGACAGCCGCACTACCTGTGCCACTAGCTCAGGGCAGTCGGAATCTCCGCGCAAAATTCTACAAGCTACTACCAAAAGATTGTAGTCTCGCCTCACTTGCAAAGAGTTGAATCCTAGGCATCCTAACAAGAATTTAGTAGGGTATAAAAACGGGTAGTATTTGTAAACTCTTTTGTACAGGAACAGTTTCTAGCTTACTCCGAACAAGGGCCGTGTACAGTAATTTAATTGCCTTTGGATTGGTAAAGTCACGGGCATTCCTAACGATGAATCCCAGCCTCTTAAAACAGTTGGTAGCTAGGGCCTCAATGTGATCACGAAAGGTTAGTTTGGCATCAAAGAGGACACCGAGGTCTTTTATTACATTTACGCGGGTTATAATTTCAGACCCCAGTATGTACTGGGCGTGTAACGGATGGAATGACTTACCTACAAGTTTCCCCACAACGAAACTCATTTGGTTCAGCGTCAAAAGATTCTTGCTACTCAATCTTGATCTATACTTCTCAATATAGAACTTCAAAAATGTTTTCACTGCTGATAATTGCCTGGAATATGAATAAGTAATTCAAAACATTTGGTACAGACGTATTAGTGTAAAATCCTTTCTCTTCGGCTTTTCACGGAAACGCCCGAATTAATCTCCCTATCTCAATTAATTAGCTTCAGTGCAATATATACTGAAGTTCACTATGACAGCAATATGAATTCGGATGTTTCCGTGAAAAGCCGAAGAGAAAGGATTTTGCACTACATCTGTAAATTTATTATTAACTGAATGTATACGTCATCAGCCTCTCTCAATCCACTGTTGCGTGTAGGCCTCTCCTATTAACTACGCGTAACTATATAAACGCATTAGGAGGTAAATGCCCACAATCGCCACGCTGGGCAAGCGGTTTGGCGATCGCAGTTAGTGTGTCCGCTATGATGATGTTGCTGCCCATCATCAATCTTCTAAAAAGCAATATTCATTGACTCTTCAACCCCTTAGTAGAATCTTACGACACCCACGGGAAGAGTTGGGGTGGTGGCAAATATATTCTCACTATTGTCACCACAAAAATGTGAAAATTGTACATGCGTCTATAGTTTCAATTACGGCTTTTCGTTGCTTTGTCATTGTAGTAGTAATAATCAGACATCGGAATTCTGGTAGTATTTTTCAGCTGTCATAGGGACTTCTCGTTTATCATATGTATTCTGCATTTATCGATATACATATATTACATAAATGCAGAATACAATGTAAAATAATTATGATTACAAATAGTAGTAAAAGTAAACAACAGGCGGTCTTATCGCTAATGAGCGATCTCTTTAGGATAACCTTTGGATACCAATTTTTAGGAAATTATAAATAGAAATTAAAATAATATAATATTTTATTAATCCTTATTAATATTTGTGGATTTCTTATGGCCATACCTGGGATAACTGGGGGCAAGTTATAGGGATTTGATATCGATTAAAAAGATGTCGATATAATTATAATAATAAAAGATGTGCTTATTGAACATTCTCGATTACAGTACAGAGGTTATATGTCATATCTGATATCGGGCCTCTTGTATGCAGATGTCATTTTAATCAAAATGACAATTTAAATGTTGATTTTTTAATATTAATTGTATATTTTGAAAATTATTTTAAAATAAACGCGGAACTAACCGTTTAAATTTATTTTTTATTTTAATTGACGAGAAAGTACCTAATATTTATTTATGCCGAATAGCATTTTGATGTTGTCATTCACAGTAACATCGATATACTTTTAGTCGATAAAATATTTTGCTACATCACTTTCGTATAAATGCCCCGAGTTATCCCAGGTATGCTTATGGCTATTAAACATTTCTCCGAAGAATTTTATGATTATTTTTTCATTGCTTTCATTAGTTTCATTGCGAATCTCTATTTAACATTTTCAGCCACTCAAAAGTTAACTAAACGAGATCGCTCATGAGCGATAAGGCTGCCTATTGTTAGCTCCTACTTGTAATCATAATTATTTTACATTATATTCTGTACTAGCGACCCGCCCCGGCTTCGCACGGGTACTATACCTACATAAAAACCTTCCTCTTGAATTACTCTACCTATTAAAAAAATCTCATCAAAATCCGTTGCGTAGTTTTAAAGATTTAAGCGTACAAAGGGACATAGGGACAGAAAAAGTGACTTTATTTTATACTATGTAGGGATTTATAGATATACATATGTATAATCGGCAGTCGATAAACGAGAAGTCCCTATGATAGCTCAAAAATGCTACCAGAATTCCGATGTCTGGTAATAATAGAAGCACTTACTTAGCAGACACAGGTGCAGAATGTGCGTTCTCCAAAGCCGCAGTCAGTCCGTGCGCTTCATCCAATATCAGCACGTTATTATTCAACTTGAGAGACACGCCGGACCGCGCACCTGCGCTTACCATGCCAGCGTGGCTAACTAACACTACCTGGAATATTTGCAATAAAATAAATAACACTAGTAATATTTACTATCGACAAAATTGAATCCTGACCCTCCATATGACTTTTTCATAGTAACATTGGAAGTCAAAGTGCAACAACTGTCGAACAATTTGACTTTCAGGCACTGGTCTCAACGCGAGCTACTAAGCTATGAACTATGAGCTATAAACACGAACAAAAGATACGCACTACCGTGTAAAAATAAGATACACGGCGATACTCGCCCGGCGGTGATAGCTGGGCGAGTAACTTTTATTTCGTGTCTCTTTTATTTACACGGGAGTGCGTATCTTTTGTTCGTGTTTCTAGCCGATAGTTCATAGCTTAGTAGCTCGCGGTGAGACCAGCGCCTCAATGTTATCATGACAAGCTCCTATGGTATGGTTCAGGATTCAATTTTGTCGATAGTAGAAATAAATAAAGGAAGCCTCAGTAGATTTACCGCGAATTCGTAAATTTGGATCACCTCTCTCCATCACTCCAATGAAGGCGTATAATCTTACATTACGCAGATAAGGGCCTTATTCGCACTTTTTATTTGTTGACATCTTACACAAATCGATCTAGTTTCACTGTAAGCTCAATTAAAGCTAGTGATGTGGGTACGAGGCGACGATATGTTTAATAGACACTTAAATTAAATACATACACAGCCACAGCCACGACTAAGGCATAAATATTTGTGATAAATAAATACACAAATAATACCTGAAGGCTGACGGCGATTTGCAAGCAAGATGAAAGCGAAGCGAGCGCGCAGCGAGTTCGTCGCGAGTCCGTAACCAATTCGCCACGAGTGAGTCACGAGCGCGTAACGAATACGCAGCGTACTCGGTAGAAAATCGCTGAGAGTGATCTGCGTCTTGTTCAGTCACTTACATAATGGATTCCGACACTGAAACACTTCTGTTAGCGACGAAATCGCGACGCACTCGTGGCGAAATGGTTACGAGCTCGCTTCGCTTTCATCTCGCTTTCAAATCGCAAGTGTGATAACTTGATAAGGCCCTAAGGGCTGAAAATAACAGTTCTCACCTGAGCGTCTTCTAAAGCCATCCTAGAAGCGTAATAAGGGCAAGCCTTAAGCGTTTTGCCACATTTGACCAAATCCTCAATATCCATCATTTCAACTAGCATTGTCTCTTTCAGACGCGTAATGTTGCTGTGGTTGTAATAAGGACAGGAAGTGCAGGATTTCGTTTTTGTTTTCTTAAGGGCATTACCGTCTTCGTCTACTGATGTTGATTTGTTTTTGGATTTTTGCATGTCTAGACACCTGAAAATGGAATGTAGAGTTTTTGTAAAAAATTGTTTGGTATACAAATTTGAGCTTGTGGCATTATAATAGCGTAAGGTGCCTGGGGACAATAACGAAAGTAGTGTAATTCTGAAAACCACAGGAAGAACACTTGTAATATTTTACATCGTCTTAGGTGTCTCCGTTCGAAATTACCCGCCGTTTTTGACATTCGGAATTATCCCAGTACCTACACCCTACTAATCGTTCGATAGATATAATGCTCCGTGCATTTCTAAGGCAAGTAGACAAATGGAGAATTTAGCGTTATTGGTAATTGCACCAGCAAAAAAATATATTTACATTAGAAACCAGATTGAACCAGTCAACTCAGAACAACGGTCAACATGTTGGTCTTAACGTGGATCGTGTAAAAATGTGTCATTGTATTTATTTAAGTGTGATAGTGTAACTAATTGCGATAACAACTCTACCATTATAATGTTGTATATCCAGGCCCAGTGAATCAATTGTATATAAAGATAAACTAACCTTTCATTAATTAAATTAACATTTTTCAATCTGGTCACATCACTATTGATGCAGTAATGCTGTCTGGAAGCTAGGGTGACTACTCTAGTATCTTCTCTAAATACTGTCCTCTTGATTTCACCGATGAATTGGGAAAGTTGACTATGAGTTCTACTGCTAATGTATATCTGAAAGTAATATAACATAAGGGTCTAGCAGGCTAACCTACGAAGATTGGCCCCCGCAGGGGATTTGGTTGTAATTTGAGGTGCAGTGGTGGCAGGCCCTAAGAACACTATATGCGTAATATCAGCCCTCGAACTTCTTTTGTTTTAGACTTATTCACAAAAATGTCAAAAAATCATGGTAATTTTTAAACTGTGATATTAATTAAACCAGGTAAGCGAGAGTAACCAAATAAATTCAGAATTAAAGAGCGTGAAATAGGGTTCATAATGCATATTTTTAAAGATATTCATATCATTAAACTTGATGAAAAAAATTTTTTTTTTTCGGTTATATTTTTTGCCACTTCTCGCAGAGGCACAACCACCAAAAAAATTACTTAATAAGCCACAACTCACAACTACGCATACATTTAAGAAGATTTTGAAAAATCATGGTGCGTCATGTCAAAAAAAAAACATTTACGAACGTATGTTTTCGCACTATCTGTACAAGAACACGACAATCATTGATAAATAATTTTTATTACTATTCCATTTTAACAAATAATTCAGTAGAGCAATCAGAACAATACAATTCTTCTATATTTACAAAATCATACTCTTCATCTTCAATTCCACAATATTCACATTTCTTTTTAAGGGCAATATTTTCATCCGAAAGGGAAATCCCAACGTTAGGCAAGGATTTTACAAAAAGTTCCTTGCACATTTGTACCAGTATGTTGAGCCCAAATATTTTCGACTTTATAACCTTCATCTAAAACAATTCAAGTACTTAATGTAAGTTAAGTTTTTTTACAATTATATTTATGTTTTTGGATTATAAAGATACACAACAACATACTTTTGCAATTATTGTCGACTCGGACTCCTCTTCTAAATAGTACAATATATATCCATTCAAATAACCGCTTAGTTTTTTAAGTGCACTGTTATATAGACTTAACGGCTGTCTTTTAAGTTTGCACTTGTAATTCCTAAAGTACCTAAGGTATAACTGTAATTATGGTGTTATTTTTTAGCTAACATACTGTAGTAGTAAATAACAACAACAAAAACCTATCTTAACGACCTAGTTTTCATGCAAAATTAAATTAATTGAAAAATTTAGGTGAATTTTTTACTATTTTTAATTAAAAAAATTTTTTTTAGCCTTTTTGTTCAAATAGTTGAGTCAAATGATTAGCTTAATTAGTTTGCTTATCTAATGAGCTCTCTAACGAGATTTTTTTTGCAGGGATAGGACCGATAACAAACGTATAATTCCAGAAATATCACGTGCGCCCGTATTCGTCTGTTTGAAATTTTAAAATGGCCGCCATTTAATTATCGTTCGCACAAAAAAAAATTGTATGGTAATTTATCGATAAAATTGATTGTAGTTTAAGCCCTTAAAACATCCTTAAAAGCTCCGACACCGCTAACCAAACACTCTGTATATGACTTTATATATTCTGTGACATACGTCATTCATCAATGTCAATTATTTCATAATGAACGAAAGAGGATAAACCTACTAAAGACTCATTTGCCGCTACTATTCTATTGATATGATGTTGTAGTAGACATAAAAAAAAAAAAAGTTCGTAAATTTTTTTTTTTGACATGACGCACCATAATTTTTCAAAATCTTTTTAAATGTATACGTAGTTGTGAGTTGTGGCTTATTAAGTATTTTTTTTGGTAGTTGTGCCTCTGCGAGAAGTGGCAAAAAATATTACTGAAAAAAAAATGTTTTTTTTTCATTTAAGTTTAAAGATATGAATATCTTTAAAAATATGCATTATGAACCCCATTTCACGCTCTTTAATTCTGAATTTATTTGGTTACTCTCGCTTACTTGGTTTAGTTAATATCACAGTTTAAAAATTACCATGATTTTTTGACATTTTTGTGAATAAGTCTAAAACAAAAGAAGTTCGAGGGCTGATATTACGCATATAGTGTTCTTAGGGCCTGCCACTACTGCACCTCAAATTACAACCAAATCCCCTGCGGGGGCCAATCTTTTTAGGTTAGCCTGCTAGACCCTTTGATTAATTTGTATAAATTATATTTATCAATCAAAATGGCTATAGCCAAATATTTGAAGGGTCCACGGAGAGAACATGTCTAGTCAATTCAAATTACAGAAGGAAAAACCACCTTACTTTTAACAGAATAAGGTGTGAATTTGCCCTGATTTCTTTAAGCACTGGACATGTTTTTTTCCGTGGACCCTTCATTTGATAGGTATATAAAACTAACATAGATTTAAAGAAGAATAAAAGAACTCATTGTGCAAGTTATTTCTCCAGTAGGTATAATATGTACATTCATTAGTGTGTTGAAACATAACTACTGTAAAGGAAACCTAATATCCACTGAATTGCTTCATGCAACTATGGTTGTGAGCTGTCATTCTAATTTGTTTTAAAATAAGAGTGGTTGTCAAGTACAAAGCAAGTGAGTGGATATTGCTAATTTCACTGAAGTAATTAGTATTTCAATACAAGAATTGCTTGTACTAGGCTCATTAGATACCTTTGACTCCTGATTATCACTTTCCTCAGTTACATCAGCTTCATCTTCCGAATCGCTGTCTTTATTACATTCTTCTAAAATTAAATCAATGTCATCTTTGTTTTCCTCATTTTCCTTATTATCCACTTCCAAATCGTCTTTGTGCTTACTTTTATAATCTACAATTTTCTTTACATCATACTTCTCTTTTTTCCTGACTCTCTGTTTCATTTCATTGAAGGAGTCTGTCCTCTTTTTATGATTTGAAAGTTTTAATTCAAGGGCTATGAGATTCCTTTTAATGGTAATTTCTTCAAATTTTTCCTCAAGCCAGTTGTCAGTAGCTAATAAACATAATTTGAATCAGCCAATTTTCAATAACGGTATATGTTATAAATATAATTCAACACTTAAACTCATGAGTATTTAGTCACTACATGTAATATAGTGCTCTATAATAGAACTAGGGTTGACTAAATATTTGCAATAGGTACATGTGAGCATAACTATCTAATTATCTAAATATGTGTCTCGAAAGTTTAAATTCAAGGTATAGATTTTCTATTCCTTATCTAAGTGTAGAAAATAATGGACTGTATTACAATTATAAATATCAGTGTTACAAAATATTTATATTATAATTTGGGATTCGCTAAACATCCTGCATGAGGCATCCCTAGACTGTTTGTCTGTCTCTATGTATTCTTACATCTTAAACTGTACAACAGATTTTGATGCAGTGTTTAAACACAAAGTAATATTGAAGGTGAGGTATACCTATGTGTAATAATTGCACCCAACCCAAGGTCAACGGTGCTATCGCTAGTACTTTTAGAAAGCCCAACTATCAACATACTTACATACAAAGCTATGCCATCAACTTACCTTCTATACTAGATAACTTCTGTTTCAACTCTGCTATTTCCTTCTGTAACAATTCTATGTATTTTACATCACTGTCCTTTTGCCATTGAAGAGCTCCACAGCAAATACTTAACGATTTTCCCTGTAACATTAGCATCGACATAACCTATGTTTCTTTTATTATTAATGATAGTAAACTTAATTTGTGAAGAACTTACGGTTCCAGTTGGGCTCTCAAAGATACCGAGCTTGTTGTTTTCAATGGTGGTGTATAATTCACTCATGAATTTCTTTTGAATTTCATATGGTTCAAAAGGAAATGGAAATTGAACATCCATTGTGAGGAATGTGTATCCGTTTTTTATGAAATACTAAATTAACCGCTACACCACACAATAAAATCAGCCTCAGTGTTATTTTATTAACAGATATATAATTGCATCGAAATAATAAATTAAGTAAATAACAATAACGTTTCCCAAATTTCCCATTCGCGCCTCCGCTTCTAGAATACTGTCATTACTGTCAAGTGTCAATGTCAATTGCAAGTGTCAATCAGCTGTCAAAAATTTGGTCATAATTATGACTGTACGTTCAGAATGTTTCGAATAGTAAATGTTTATAATGACGATGAAAATGGCGAAAGATTCATGTTGTTTCTTTGGGGCTTGTCCATTAATCACGTCATTGGATTTTGGCGTAGTTTAGACCCCCCATCCCCCATAGTGATATTTTCAGGACCCTCCCTACCCTCCCTAGCTAAAATGACACCGTGTAACTTATTGCCAACTTAAGTTCTTAGTCCTTTTAATAACACTTCAATTTACATACTTTATTAGGCAAGTGATGGGAAAAAAACTTTTGACGTGACAACGTCTTATAAATTGGTTTGCCGGGTGACACTTCAAGAAACTGCGTTACGCTCCGCTCACGTTATGCGCTCACAATGAGAGCGAGTGAGAGGCACGCGTCCCTTCCACTCGGGCATGGTTAGCCCGCCTAAGAGCGAGAGAGACAGACATAAAACGTTGTCACGTAAAATTTTCGCCCGTATACCGACTTTACAGGCAACCAATTTTTTTTGCCAACTTTTCTAGGTGAACATTTCCGCGAAGTTTTAAAATTCAATTCAGGGTTTGACATCTGCTTATGTTTAAAGTGTTTTAAAAAAAGTATAGGTAGACTTTTTTTACTAGCTTTAATGCTGTTCAGCAGAGTAACAAAAAATTACACGTGATTTGTCCGATGATGACAACCCCCCTTGGTGTTTTTTTCTTTGACTCAGTTCGTGCTTCAAGTGAGTAAAACCGGGTTATATTATACCCACCAGTTACCACACATCTGACACTAGTGCTAACAACTGGACAAACAATTGGGAATAAATAATTTTTGGGATGTCTCTTTCCGAGTAGTGACCACCAAATATTTTGGTGGTAACAAGTGGGAAAAATATTCCCATTAATTAGTTATCTACCACCAAGTACTCTAGTGGTAGCAGATGAGGAGGAAAATCCCAGTTATTATTGTTAGATGGGTGGTAACAGGTGGGAATAACCCGTAAAACCTTAGAAAAACTATAAGTAAATGATAGAAGGATTAGAAGGTACAGTCAAGTGCAAAAATAAGTATCGAAAGAATCCGTTCATAAATATGTTACGACGTTCTTATTACAGAGAATTAGAGTGCACTGGGACATATTTTTGAACGTTTTTGTATACCCCTTATTTTGTCTTCGACTGTACCTACAAACGCCAACGCAGCAAGCTGACTCACGAGCTCATGGCTCTCATTTTACAATGCCTATAAAGATGACGAATTATCAGTTAACCCTGTTGGCGATAATACTTTATTCACTTTCTAAAAACAAATTAAACCATTCATTTCTTCAAAGTTTATTCATGTCTAATCATATTAAACAGAAACAAAAAAATGTTTATAAGGTTTACCTGGATTAGACTGACTTTTAATGTAAGGTATCGACAGAAAATCAATTACTATACATCATCTGATCTCTCCCAAGCAATGAATCTCAAATTACACCAGGCATCTAGAAAAAATCTATGAAATTACTGAGATTCTACGACAATGCCTTGATCGAATTTTAATTAGGAAAAAAACTACTAGTATGTCTTTCTTGCCTACATAGTGCCCTGTGACATTTCGTTAGATACGTTTATTTCAACAACACCAGTTTAAATTATGCGTTCATAGTTTCACCATTCAGCATAATTTTCACAACTTTACAAAAGTATCAAACTTAACAAATTACCAACTGATTTTCACAACTTATTCTTCCAAAGATAAACAAAGGATGAAATGGGTGGAACACTAAAATGAAATCAATACTGCAAATTTGTGAATCATAATCAACAACTAACCCCCTTATTCACAAACGTCTACCAACTTAACAAGCCGCTAATATTTGTTTGTCCCTTTTGCTCTTATGGACACATTGTTAAGACCGAAAGGGACAAACAATTATTAGCGGCTTGTTAAGTGATCAGACGTTTATGAATAAGGGGGTAAGGTTTTTGCAAAGTTTATGCAGTAGAGCTAACAAAAACTTGGTTAAGTATTGAAGAAAACTGTGTTTTTTTCACTTTTTCTTGTATATAACTGGCAATGTCTGTGGAGTAATCACTTCTTTTCTCAGCAATATAGGACAGCAACGGCAGTAGAATAGCTGTGAATTCGTTTACGTATTTTTCGTCCACAATATTGACAATCCTCACTAATTTACGCACAACAGTCATTACTTGGTCGTTGGTGAGAGGTTCCTTGAAATATTTGTTCTGAAACAAAATAATAATAATTATGCAAAAA